>ML787209.1:98561-118079 GCA_009831015.1 Picea engelmannii | reverse complement strand
CTACACAACACTTTCAATGGTTATATCTAATTAAATAAATTATAGCATTTAAAATAAATCCACACTAACACATGACAATAAATTAAATAAACTAATTAACAACATGAATAAAATCAACCATAATAACAATAAGAAAGAAAGAATAATAAATGGCAAAAGGAATAAATCAAAACTAACTAAATTACATGCTACGAAAATTATGAAATGAGAAGAAATAAAATAATAATGAATTGCTTCATCATCATTTGGACAATGCTCTAAGAGTCCTCTCCCAAAATGAAGGAGACACTCTCTTTTATACATGAGTTTGTCTAAAATTAAAATAACAAACAATAAATGCAAATCCACAATTTTATCTTGTGGTTACAACAATTTTCTAATAAATAAAAACTAAAAACAAACTTATAAATGATTACAAGATCTTTGTTAATAATCCAAAACTAATCAATCCAATCTCATTAATGGTTCTAATATTCTCCTCATCTTAATATGGTTGTTGTTGACCCAAATCCATGGCAGATTTCGATGGTCGAAGATAGATTTTCGTTGATTTTCAAAATTGTCTCATGGAGTAGTAACAACTGCGAGTAGCGACAAATAGTAAAATGATGATTTCTCAAAAAGTATGATTTGGGTTTTTGAGATATTTTGAGGATAGACTTATATTGACTTAATAATGCATCATGTGAAAATTTTCAAGGACACACTTTATAGATATTTAGTTACATATTTAGTTATAGGAGTAACAACAATGATGACATAGGAGTAGCAACAAAGTGGAGTAACAACATAGGAGTGGAAGCAAGGGAGTTGCGACACTGTTCAAATTTGCAGCACAAGAGTTGTGACATTATTTAGAGTTCAAACATGAGAGTTGCAGCACTTTTCAGAGTTGCAACAATAGTGCTCGGATTTGCAGCAGTGCTCGGAGTCACAACAATGTTCCAGAGTTGCAACACGAGATTTGTGACACTTCTAAGAGTTTCAACAACAATGCTCAGAGTTGCAACATGAGAGTTGCAACACTATTCAGAGTTGCAACAAGAGTACTCAAAGTTGCAACAATAATGCTCAGAGTTGCAACAACTTCTATAAGGAGTTGCAACACGAGATTTGTGGCACTATTCAGAGTTGCAACAATGTTCCAGAGTTGCAACAATAGTGCTCGGAGTTGCAACAATAGCGTGGAAACTGCAACAACTGAGTTGCAATAGAGAGAACCAAAATAATTTGATAGCACATCCTGCACAACAACCTGTCTAACACATCGTCTTTGCAAATTAACTCCAAGATAAATGCAAATATGATATTTCTCTAATGTTTAACCATAATTAATGTCAAATATTAAATAAATGCAAATGGAAAATACCTTGGATCTAAATCCCGCATATAAGTATGAAAATTGATTAATAAACATTAACATAGGTTATGGGTCAACAGTAAGGGATAAAAGGTAGGCGAAATAAGATATAAAATGATGACAATTCCAAGGCCCAACAACGCTCACATATCCTTCCCCTCCTAGAAATATTGAAATCATGTCCTTACTCAACCCTAGCATTATTGACCCCTCTCTCCTTTTTCTAACCTAATACAACACCATCTCATCTCCTACCTTCCTCTTCACTCATAATTGCCAAGCTAATGACCATATAGCCACCATGATACTTGATAATGATAACCAAAAGAATATTGTCTCTTTTAATTTTGTGTAGAATCTCCAACTTTTGACAAGTCATTATCCCTCTCCTTATCATCTTTGTTTGGTACAAAAACATGGACCTCACCTGCTCAACAATCAATAATGTCTAGTCACCTTTTCTATCGGCCCTCAAAGACATTGTTGATTTCCATGTCTCCCCACTAGATTGTTTTGACCTCATCCTAGACCTTCCCTACTAGCAACAATGCAAGGCTCTATATAAAACTCATTGCAATACCTACACTCCTTCCAAAGACAATCACATTTTTAAACTCATTGTTGCTAACAACCCTACTCCTCATCCTGGTGCTATTCAATAGCTCAACCTCCATAAATGTCTTTCTCTACATTTTTTCCCTACCCCATACCCCACACACCCAGGTTCACCATAGCCTATTTATATGCATCATCGACACACTGCCCCTTCCATCCCCTTCACTACTATTCCATGTTGATATTTCAGCATCAGTCAAACATTCTCCAAGATTGGTCATGTTGATTTGACCAAGGGAGGATGATACATTCACTCATGGGGATATGCTAGTGGTGAATGGTCCAAGATGTTGATGGTTCTCCAGTTAGCAACATCGAGCATACATTCTCCCAGATTTTTCATGTTGACTTGACCAACAAAGAATGATACATTCACTCATGGGGCTTTGCTAGTAGTGAATGGCCCAAGCATAGTATTTCTCCTTAGTCACGTTGATTTGACTATGAGTGATAAAGACTCGAGATGCAACATCATAAGACATTCTCCCATATTGGTCATGCTGACTTGACCAAGGGAAAATGATACATTCACACATGGGGCTTTGCTAGTGGTGAATGGCCCAGGTGTATTCTTTCTCCTTAGTCATGCTGATTTGATAGGGAGTGATAAAGACTCAAGATGCTAGATGCTATCACATGTATGCTCCAGGTTGGAGTAATCTAATTTTTATAGGAGATGTCACATCAATTATAATTGTATGTGAGATGTCACATCAACAAGGCTCATGGACAACTTATATAGTAAAATAAGAAATCCAAGAAGACAAGTCAAAGACCATTAAAATATTAATAAAACCTCGAAAAAACATTAAATGAATTATTCTGGACAAAATAAGAAGTCGGCCCCACAAGTAAATAAAGGTGACTTAGATTACTATAAATAAAGGTTGGATCAATTCATTTTTACACATATCATCATCCACTATCATAAAGTGTGCAAGTCTAGTAGTTACGGTGTGAAATCTTCAAGGAGCATCTTAAGAACTATTTTTGGTGGTGCACTCTCTTTGTCTATTGATTCATTATCTTTGAGGGATCTTCCTCATACTAGGGAGAACTTATCTTATGTTGGGTTTATTTAGATGTATTGATGCAGGATCATCGCTCCACCTCAACACGCGCCAGTCGGATTTCACGCATGGTGCGCATTTAAGGAAGGAGAGGCACTGCCTTCTCATTTACCTTAAGAATTCAAAGTGGGATTCAGACATTTAATGATGACAAGCTGGAAGAGAAAAATTGTGCCTTCACACAAGATGGAGATAAGGTTTCCATTAAATGGTTGACGACAGAAGGGATCTGCATCCAATTTGGAGCAGATTTCCATCATTGTAATTTGCCCTTCCAATAGGAGTTTTGAATGGTGATTTGACACCACTAGTTTAGATTGTGAGGGAAGCATGTTAAGCCCCTCTTGTATAAATTGTTGTATTCTTGCCAAGTAATGGGGTTGTTTTTTGGTAGTTGGTTGTAAGAGAGTTGATGATATCCGAGACTCAGTCACAGTCCAGACTTCACCATTGTAATTTGGCATTCCACCATTAATAGAAAATGATAGTTTTTCTTGTTTTAAATTTCTGTGTAATGGATGTTGTGTTATCAATGTAATTTACATGCCTTTGAATTGTATATGAATGTTAGAAATAATCTGTAGGGATAGAGATACGATTTTCTATCCGCGAGTGTGTTGAGTTAAGTCTGGTTCTCTAGGCTAAGTGCAAAGAGTGCGCGACAGAGAGAGGAAACTTTGTAAGCCAACAGAAGGAGTGCATTTCTGAACTCAGTGGAGTCAGAAGAGAGACTACTAGGAGGGCATACCAGGGTAATTCACAGACTCAAGGAGAAATTTCAAAGTGGTTAAGTACCTTGGAAATAAATACTGTACAAGGGAAGATACAGTCCAGAGTTACTGAACACTTTGAAACACTCTGCCAGGAGGGCATCGAGCTAGCGTGAGAATGCACAAGGACAACATGATTGGAAGTGTTGTTACCCTTAGAAGACTCTCAGAATTGGTGAAAATTATGAGGAAGGAAGGCTTTGCAAGAGTGCATTGACAAAGGAAAGGAGATGCCTTAAATCCTTTAGGAGGGAAAAGGGAGAGGCCGTTGAACAACTTAGCCAAACGCAAGGGGTGCGCCCAGGAAACCATAAGTCTATCTTACAATCTCAAGAGGAAGAGAGAGAAACTGCTAGGAGGGCATGAGAAAGTTCACAAAGGAGCAGTGAGCTTTGAAGGTTTTCAAGCCGAGCAAAGTCGCAAGGGAGTCTGCTCAGAAGTTCTGCAAGGAGTGCAGAAAACAATTCGAGAGTAGTCTAAGTCTCGAAGGAAAGAATTTGCGCCAAGTGTGCAAAAGGTTCAAGGACTTGGTGAGGTCTCGAAGGCCAGAGAATCATCCATCATCGAAGGAGACAAGTGGCAGAAGGTCGAGAGGTTCGGGAAAAGGAACTTCAGAAGGTTTTCCAGGAGCGAACAAAGATCTTCGTGAAGTTGAGAGGTGCGAAGTAATTTTGGACCATTGGATCCAGAGGGTACGTGGCAGAGATCCATGTAGTTTGGGAAAAGTTGAGGAGAGAATACCTGACAAAGAGACTCGCGAAGCCCAAGTCCACGAGGTAATCACAGTCGTTGATCGCAAAGGGAACATGGATTGTAGATTGGTCCCGAAGAGTTCACCGATTCGAAAATCAGGAAAAGTGAGTAAGCAACTCGCCATAGTCCTGAAGCATGGGGTTGCGAAGGGATATAGCCCACAGTCGTAGTCCATGGTCACATCAAGGAGGGATCCTAGCATAGAGAGCTAGCGTTGTTAGCATTAATATTTGGGAAAGCGCTAAGGAGAGGGTCCGCGGGTACCACATAAGACCTGCGCCAAGAAATAAAAGACCTGTGGTAGAGTTTTCGGGTTCCAAAAGGAATCTAAGGAGTCTCTTTGAATTAGGTACTTTAACGATCCAAGACAGGGAGGTCACGCAACCCCGAAGGTTGGAAGGACAGGTGTTGTGCCATTTATGGTGATGTATTTTCTGGCTTGAATTATTCTTAAGAAAATTTGTTGGGTTTTCTCCTAAGTTTGGGTTTCCCAGGGTAAAAATATTGTGTTTATTTTGCATGCCTATGTTTCTATGATTCCATTATTTTCGTTGCAGTTTTATTTCAGTTGATATTTTCAGTGTGTAATTATTCTATGATAAAAATGATGTTAAAATATGTTTGAAATCATAAGGCAATAATTATCACATCTAGAAATTAGAAGAATCAACATGGTATCAGAGGTTTGTTAAGATTTTCCACTGCGCGTGAAATTTTCCACTACACAAATATGCACTTTTCAAGATCGTTGAGAATTTATTTCAAGTTGTTGGGACTAATTTTACCACAGATCAACTTGTCTTTCCCTAGTGCATCTACTGCACCCCTCATATTAAGATTCATTCAAAGTTGACTTTTGGTCAAAATCAAAGTCAAAGATTGACTTTTGGTCAAAATCAAATTCAAAGATTGACTTTTGGTCAAAGTCAAAAGATGATGTACAGTCTCAGAGAAGAAGACTCTTGTTATTGTTCTTGTTCTAACAGGTTACCATGAAGACAAAGGTATCCAAGCTTGACGAGATTACAAATGAACTTAAGAAAAAATATTTCTTTGTCTCCACTCTTACATACACCATTACAAATAGTAGTGCTACCTGGTTGATATACAGTGGTGGAACTTGGAGACAATTCCAAGTATGCAGTAAAAGGATTTAGAACTATATGGTTCCAGCTGGAGTTTGGAAAATCTCTACACATGAGAGATGTATTTTTTGTACCAGGATTAAGGAAGAACCTGCTCTCTCTCTCAACATTGGAGGTTAGAGGTTCAAGAGTTGTATTTGTGGATGGTCAGGTAAAGGGATTTTCCAATATTAATAAGGATGGTAATAGGTGTTCCAGATCTCCAGACAGAACATGAAGGTGTTTGTAGGGGATATACTCTTGGAAAGAATACCGATGGACCTTATCAAAGCAGTGATAGTAGATCCAGATGAATTTTGGATAGAGTGCATTCATATGTATGTGGACTGATGAGAGTATCATCTTTGGGTGGCTTCTTATACTGCATGAAATTCATTGATAATTTCTTCTAGAATACATGGATCTACTTCATAAAGACAAAGGATGAAAGCTTCAACAAGTTCCAAGAGTTCAAGGCTCAGATATAGAAATTGATGGGGAAGACGATTAGGGTTTTAAGGTCAGATAATGGAGGAGAGTACAGTTCCATTGACTTCAGTTATTTATGCAAGGAATAAGGGATCGAGAGGGAGTTTATAGTTCCTTACAACCCTTAGCAAAATGGTGTTGTTGAAAGGAAGAACATGTCCATTGTGGAGGTTGTCAAGGAAATGATTCATGATCAAAATCTACCCATGTTCTTATGGGAAGAGGCTTCCAACACAACAATTTGTGTTTAAAACAAGAGTCCTCACCGATTATTGGGAGATAAGACTCCTGAGGAGACATTCACAGGTGTGAAGCCAGAGGTAAGCCATTTGAGGATCTTTGGTTTTCCAGTATACATCCATGTGCCCAAGGAGAAGAGGACAAAGTTAGAACTTTTTGGAAAGAAGGATACTTTTGTGGGATACAATGAAACTTTGAAGGCCTACAAAATCTACATTCCAGGATAACGTCAGATTGAGGTTAGTAGGGATGTTACCTTTGATCAAGAGGTAGCCTTCAATATATCTAGAGAGTCTCACGTGGATATTTATAGTGAGGAGTAGGAGGCTCGAAAGGATGATGTTACACATCCCTCTAACTGAGTTGTTCATCCTTCATACTATCGGGAGGAGTCATTAGAGCCAACCGAGATAGTGGATATACCTAGAGATATTTCAATGACCAGGAAGAGGTCAACATGGATTTTTGATACTTTGCAAGATGTAGGGGGGCATGAATCTCCCCGTGGTACCTTCAAGGAGAGAAAACGACCTCAAGGGTTCTCTAGTTATATGGAATTGGTGAACCACATCATTGATTCTGAACCTTCCAACTACGGGGAAGCAACATGCCAACATGTTTGGAAGGATGTCATGATTGAAGAGTATCAGTCCATCATGAAGAATGATGTGTGGGAGATAGTTCCGAGACCACAGGGGAAGTAAGCAGTGAATTCCAAGTGAATCTGGCAGCATCGAAAAATACAAAGAGAGGTTTGTGGCGAGAGAATTCTCTCATAAAGAGGGAGTGGATTATGAGGAGACTTTTTCTCCAATCACTAGGTACACTTCCATCAATACCATTAATTATATTTCTTCATTTATGGGTTTGAGATTACATCATATGGATGTGAAGTCTGCATTCCTCAACGATGTGATTGAGGAAGAAGTGTACATATAACAACCTCAAGTATTTTTTATACATGAGGAGGAGTCTCGTGTTTAAATATTAAAGAAGGCTCCATATGGACTCAAGTAGGCATCCAGAGCATGGTACTCTAGGATTGATGGATACTTGATGAGTTTGGGCTTCACCAAGAGTGATGCAGATCCCAACCTTTACTGCAAGGTTGTTGATGGTGATCCCTTGATCTTGGTGTTGTATTTTTATGATTTGTTCCTTATGAGGGAAAAGAGGCTCATTGTTGAGTGTAAGAGGGAGTTGGCCTCAGAGTTCAAAATGAAGGATCTTGGCTTGATGCATTATTTCTTGGGATTAGAGGTATCTTGAGTAGATTCAATATGATGGGATGCAAGTCCATGGCTACACCCATGATGGAAAATCCGAAGAAGTTGAGTGATTATGCTTCATATTCAAATTTGGTGGATCCCAATATGTACAAGAAATTGATTGAATCCTTGATGTACCTGGTTAAGACCAAGACAAATATTTTCTTTGCAGTAAACACCTTGAGCCAATGTGTGGTTGATTTGAGACACTTCCATTGGGTTGTAACAAAGCACATGTTAAGGTACATGCGTGGTACAGTTGGATACAGTCTGAGATATGTCTCAGGTGGTGAAGTGAGGCTGTAGGGATATACATATTCTGACTGGGCAGGGAATGAAGTGGACAGAAAAAACACCTCGGTGTGTTTATTTAGTTTGGGATCTTTTGATAATTGTAGCTATGTGAAACATTCTCCAGCTTACAAACCTATGAGATGTGGATCATTGCAGCTATGCGAGTCTTTCTCTCAACTTACAAACCTAAGAGAAATCCCCTAAGAAGGGTACGTGGTTCCTGCCTGAAACAGATATGGAACGTAAAGATGACCTCCTCCAGTCAGAGAGTTGAGAAGAACTCTAGATGACTATCCAATGGGAAAGGTGATCTGTTGAGTTAGATGTGCCTGTGGCTGAGAAGAAGGTGAACGTGTGAAATCCCAAAGTGTTGGGTGCATTGTTATGTGAACATAAATAAATATGATGTATTAGCCTCCTCTGAGCAAGCATAGTTGACGAGAAAAATCCAGATGATTCTCCTGTGTGAGTTAGTGGGAAAGAAGACTTGTAGAGTGGGCGTGTCCGTTGACGAGCATAAGTGAACGTGTGAAGATCTGGTTCTTCTGTGTAATGCAGTGAGCCAAAGATATGACATCCCTATGGATGTGCCCCTAGTGGACAAGCACTAGTGGGTGTATCAGATCCCTTTCTATATATTGTTTAAGAGTCAGACCTTCCTGTAACCCTAATTGTTATGTAAAGGGTACATGTTGGCCCCACCTTAATGTGATTAGTAATAAATGTAAAAGATAATTAATATGGTTAATATTAATTATATTATAAGCTAGTGAGGTCGGCCCTGTTGTGCCAATAGACACTTATGATGACACGTTCAGTTTAGTATAAGTAAAGGTAGATTCCCCATTGTGAAATCATGTCTTTCATGAGAGTTTGGAAATTTCAGCAAGTACACCTTCTTGGGATAAGTGTGCACCTCTCTTCGGCACTAGTCTTCTAGGGTTTGACCACCCTCTTGTGTGCTAGGGTTTATCTTGGTGGTGCATGTATTTCTCTTGAAGAATATAGTAAAGGATTTGGTTGGTTTTTCTTCCCTTATTGAGAAGGGTTTCCTGGGATACTTCTTGTGTTCTTGTGCATGGTGTTTCTTCTTGTGATCTTGGTCACTGCAACATTATTGTTTATGGTTAAGTGAAATGATAAAAATGGAATTAACTTCATGCTTAACCTTGAATATTGAAAAAATAAACATGGTTTCAAAGCATAGGTCTTGAAGAACCCATTGCACAAGCTACAAGATTTTAATAGTCATCCCTCCTCTTTTGCAGAACTGTACGACCCTCCTAGGGTTTCCAGAAAATTGTTTTGATTCTAGAGATGTAATCATTAGTCTCCTTTAGGAGATATTCTTGTTTTGGTTCCTCTTGTTTTCTTGTTCCAAACAGGTTAAGAACAAATGAATATGCTTATCCTTCAGAGGGAGTCACTTGACTCATAGGGAGTCAAAAACTATTTGAGAAAGAGGAAGAATAGAACCATCATTGAGACAACCAATGCAATAATGCATGATCATAATCTTTCTAGGATTCCATGGTTAGAAGCATGCATGACACAATATATGTTCAGAACAAGAATTCTTCACAAGACTTTGAAAAACATAACTCCCGAAGAAGTCTTCACCACAATGAAGCCTGAGATTGAACACTTCAAGTTATTTGGGTGCCTAGTGTATTTTCATGTACCCAAAGAGAAGAAGTCCAAGCTAGATCCTTTAGAAAGAAAGGATACAGTGAATCTTCAAAGACATTCCTGGTCAGAGACAAATTGAGACAAGAAGAGACGTTGTCCTTGAAGAAGAGATAGTGTTTCAAAGATCCATAGAATCTCAGATAGAGATTGACAGTAAGACAATACCTTCTCCCCCTTCAACAGTTCAGAGGGAGACAAACATTGTTCTAGTTGATATGTTCAGATATATTGTAGTAGGGAATAAAAGGCCTTCCTAGTCTCACTCTGCAAGAGGCAGAGAAACATACAAGCCTCTCAAGGCACATCCCAATAAATAAAAAGATATATTTGAGCTATCCTTCAGTCATGAGCCACTTCACTGATGTTGAGCCTCCTTGTCATAGAGAAGCAACATGAGAACATGGAAAGATTCCATAACAGAAGAATACCAGTATATCTTAAAGAACAATGTATAAGATATTATTCAAGGACCAAAAGGAAAGTCTATGGTAACTTCCAAGTGGATCTATAAGATCAAGCATGCAGCTGATGGAAGTGTCAAGAAATACAAAATGAGATCTATAGCCAGAGGTTTCTCACAAACATGGGGACTAGTCTATGATGAGACACTTGATCTAGTAAACCCAATACACTTCCATCCATACTACCATCCATGAGTTGGAAACTATATCAGATAGATAGATTCTTGATGAGTTTGGATTTCATCAAGAAAGTTGTTGATCCAAACCTATATTATTACGGTGTTGGTGACAATAGCTTGATTTTTATGACTTATTCAGAAATCCTTGTTGTTGGATATAAGTAATAATTGATTCCTGAATTCAAGATGAAGAACCTAAGTATGATGCACTACTTCTTGGGACAAGAAGTATGACAAAGGAGCACTGAGATTTTCTCGAGTCAAGGAAAATATACAGTGAAAATATTAAAGGAAATCAGTATGACAAGAATGAAAAATCCATCGTGATGGATTTAAAGAAAAATATTGATGATGATTCAGACTAGATTGATCCACAGCTGATTGGATCACTGATGTATTTGGTTAAACATGAGACTTGATTCATGCCATGCAGTGAGTGTGCTTAGTCATTTCATGAGACAACCGATACAGACTCACTAGACAAAACATGTATTGAGATATATACGAGGCATAGTTGGATATAGCCTGAGATATGCCTCCAGTGTAAACTTGAGTTTGTAGGATATGATGATTTAGATTGAGAATAAATTACAATGGACCGAAAAATCACATTCGGTTGATGTTCTACCATGAAGTTTGTCATGGTTTCCTGATGAAGAAGAAACGAAATCTATGTGGCCTTGAATACCATAGAAGAAGAGTATGTACCATTGAGTGTGAGAGGAAGTATGGCCTCACAAGCTTCTAATAGATCTACTTGATCATGAGATGGATCCTATGATGACAATCAGGAGTCGCGTATAAAATCTCCTTGAGAACCTAGTGTTTCATGATGGATCGAAACACGATGAGATGAAATATTCTTATATCATATATGATACAGAGGAAAATCATACACATGCAATACCTTCTTACACATGAGAAGATTGCAGACATCTTCACCAAACCAACTTGGTGAAGAATGCCTTCTTAGTTGAGAGGGATTATTGATGACTCCAACCAAGACAAAATTCTGAGTACATTCCAGTAAAACTTGGCATGATGAAGAATGCCTCCCTAGTTGAGAGGGAGTGTTGATGATTGTAGCTATGTGAGACATTCTCCATCTTACAAACCTGTGAGATGTGGATCATTGTATCTATGTGAGTCATTCTCTCAGCTTACAAACTTGAGAGAAATGCCCTAAGAAGGGTACGTGGTTCCTGCCTGAGACAGAGCTTTGGCCACCCATGTGACCCCCCAAACACAACGTACAACATGTGGGGATAATCATGAAAATAATATAACACATACCGAATAGATATTTTTGAAACCTCTTCAACAATATGACTCCGAGAATCTCTACTCTCATTTTCATTAGAGACACCCTTTATACTAGGTCCTCAATGCTAGATGTTTCTCATACAATCACAAGGTTTATTGGATCTATTAGCTTCATAGTGCTTGGTTTCTTTGTTTTAGCTAAAAGCTTTGGGTATTTACTTGGTTGTTTATTAGAGGCTACCTTCCAAATATGACCTTGCCAAAAGTAGGTTGTTAGATGGGTTATGCCCCTTTTGTCATTAATTAGAAACCTTGAAGCATCTTTTATGGGATTGTATCTTTTATAGATTGTGTTAGAGACTGGTGTATGAAAATCACTCTATTATGCTTCACATGCAACTTAGTTGTCATGCAAATATTCTTGGAGACTTTGGGTCCCTAGTTTTGTTCCACCTCTTAGGAATTTGGGACTATTTTTGGATTTCAATGCAATTTACAATTTGGAAGTTGTGTTGCAAGTATTTTTTTTATGAGATCAATTTTGTCAATTTGTTGTCACTCTTGGCGAGAATAAATATGTATGAAATTGTCTTCCAAAGGTTACCACATTAAGGATGCCAAAGAGTCCAATGTTGTAGCTTACTCTAAGTTTATTGTTGCCTTAGTTTCTCTAAGGAAGATGCTATGATTCTGCATTGTACATATCCTTTTGTTTTTCTATTTCGGTTTCTCTTTTTCAACTGTTATGTGAATTTTTCCTATGTAATATAAGACGTAATTTTAAATTAATAAAATGTTGTTTTATATTCCAACAATAATGTAGTGTATGAGTTTATAAACACTTGCCTAATGTATTAAATAATTTAGTATCATATTAATATTCATTAGGGGGGAGAACATGAATAAGAGTCACTAAGTTTTGAGCAGTTTGAGCTAGCAAGCAAAGAACGAGGATCCATAATTTCTAACACTAACTTGCCATTTTAGGATCCATTAAATTACTACATCTATGAAAAGGAACAACGACTGTAACTTAACCGAAAGGAACAACAAATGCTAATTTAAGCGAAAGGAGCAACGTGTATGATGATGAGAGGAACTGTCAAAGAGTAAACTACAACAATGGAAATTGGAACAACAATCGATAACATTGAAATGAAACGCCTATCTTCTATAAGAAAACAACATAAAATCATTAGCACACTTATGCATTTATCTTGACTATTACAAAAGAGATTTAAATCACAGAACATAAATCAAACTGATACAATTACAGATTGAGACAGTAACTCCTTCAGACTGATCCCTTGGTCCTCATAAGCACTGCTACTGGAAACTCAGCATGAAAAAATGATGAAAATGCTCAAAGATTCTATTAATTCGATAATTGGTACAACATCTACAAAAACTGCTTGCGCAGAGAAATTTCGAGTTCTGAATGTTTGGAAATAATTCTTCAATTTTTTTCTCTCATTCATTACCCTCTATATATTACAATAATATAGGTAAATTAAGCATTCTTGAGGATCGAAAGATCCTAAGGATTGCTTTTACTATTTATAAATTTTACAAAATATGGAATCTATCTTCCTCCAACTGCTTTGTGCCTTGTGTCTCCAACCTTCAACATTCTTCGTATCTTCAAAATATTATTAACTATCTTGGGTTTGACAATATTTATCCATTCCTATGCTAAAATCAAACAATTCCAACTGAATATTAGAATTTATCTAACATTACTCATTAGAAGATATTTTAATCATTTTCTATCCTAATTATTCCTAATTAACAGAAAAATTCAATCAAGATTTCATCACGAACCATGGAAATAAGGAGGATATTTGTACCTTTTTCACAATTCAATATACCCCCCAACTTACCTTCTTTCATGTCCTCATGCAAGCTGGGATATTACATGTAAAACAATAATTTTGTAAGGAGGAAAGGTTGGTTCACCAGGTCCCCTGAACCCATTCTTGCGTTTGAGTTCTCCAAAAACAACTTCTTCCCTCTTTCTATTAATTTGATAATCTCTTTGGTAAACCTTTGGAGGAAACCAAATAATAGGGGGATTATATCTGCACCCAATCCAGGAAGGTCCTTTCGCCTGGATCATTCTGGTGAACCTTTCCACTCTAAAGGTAGCTGCAAAAATGTTTTTGAAACCAAAGGGTTATGTGCTCTTGACTTCATTGGAGGAGGCATCTCATCTTAGTTTGGAAGCAACAAGAACTTCTTCTTTAAGTTACCTAAAATATGTTATGCCTGAACGTGTAACTTGTCGGTGGATAAGGGCCAAAGAGTCTACCACACCTTCCCTCTTCATAATTTCCATGTGTTGCATGATGGTTGGGAAGGATTTTGGAGGTTCCCCTCTGATCCAGAGATCTAACCCAGTCTCCCTTTTTAGAAAGGTCTTATGTGCTTTTGCCCATTTGATTTGATTTTTGGTGAAGGACAAAAATGCATGGAATTGTATGTCCCCAATGAAAGGACCGGGGTTCTCTTTCCTGTTATCTTCCAAGATGAAGTTATGGAAGTATAGCTCACACAGAAAGTATTGCACTTTCTCTTCTTGCTCTCTAAAACATGAAGCAAACTCAGAGACAGTGGTGAATTTAATGGGTTTACCTACTCTAATATCTTTCACTCTCAGCAATAAATAACGCTCTAATAAAAACAAGGTATAATTGGTAGCGGGAGCCTTGAAATATATTGCATCAATGCAGACATCACAAATTTCTTTGATTTTCTCCAAATCTTTCTCTAATTGGTTTTGTACCTTCTTCACCTTCCCTTGGGATCTGGTGAGCTCAACAAACGTTTCATTTTCTGTTGTTGAAATGGCCTTAAGATGTTTAACAACTTTTTGATGTTCTGCCATAGTGACAATCTCACTTCTGCACTATGTTAAGGTCTGTTGGGTTTGCACCAACTCTGTTTCCAATCTAGCAATGATGGCATTTTGTTCATGAGAATGAGATACTTATTCAGTCTAATAGGCTATTTCTTCCATTGTTGGGACATCTGTCTAGGTTTCTACATCATTGGTCTCCAGAGGAGTAGGGAAATTTGTGGGAATCACTTCCTCAGGTTGAGCAACTGCGTCTTCTAGAATTTCTAGTTGGGCTTATGTTTCATGTGCTTCCAAAGGAATCCCTTCTTCATTTTGAACAACTGCTTCCTCTGCCTCTGCAATCTCAGTCTGAAGTTTCTTCTCTGCTATCTCGTCAGGGACATACATCTATGTCTATGTTCCTACAAAAATTGTATGGACTATCCTCCTAGGAAGAGGGTTGCTTCCCTGTGTTCTAGGCCTTTTGGTCTTCTTTCTTTCATAGGCCTTGTCGGCTTTCTCCAATTGTTTTCTTAATTCTTTAATAATTTCTTTTAGTTTGCCAACTTTTTGCTTTAACACTTTAATTCTTTTAACCCTTCTTTTCAACAACTTGTTTTCATGTTTTAACCTTCTGATTCTGTTGTGGCTTTTGCTTGTTTTATGTTTTTGTGAAATGTCAGGGTTTTCCCCACCTTGACCAATCAATAATTGTTCCTATGTTTCTTCTATTTTCTTTGTTTGCACTACAAGGTTATTTACCTCAGTGTGAGGTTCTGCCTGTGTTGTATCTTCTGGGAATGACATCTCTATGTCAGGGAGGTCCACAACAGGGTTTGAAGAAGAAGTTGGTGTTGGGTGTTCTTCGTGACTTCTTGTGTCTTTGTCAATTGATGTCCCTAAATTCCCTAGAACTTGAGCCATTTCTGCCTCATAACTTTTGAAAAAATACTCTGTGAGGTGTTCTAGTTATGGTTGGGTATTTTCCTGAGTGATTTCTTGTGGGGTTTGTTCTATCTGTCTGATTTCCTTAATGTTTTCCTGCGAGGAATACTTTGTTTGTGTCATTTCCTGGGTTTCTCTAGGTTGTGCTATCCCTTTGATTTTCCTTTTCTTCTCAGTGGGGGTTTTAGGGAAAACAATTGTCCTTTTTCTCTTTTTCACTGATGCCTCTGCCTGTGAGGTCTGAGTCTCTGCCAATTGGACGGGGTCTGCCTCAATTTCAGGTTGAGGAAATGGAACTTCCATTTGGGCAGTAGCTTCCCCTTCCTATGCTACTTTATTTCCCTGTGGTGGGTTTTCATGATGTAATTCAGGTTGTTCCATTTGTAGAGGCCTATTGGCCTCGATAAGATCACCCTAGGTTAATTGAGTTTGACTCGGGGCCTTATTTACTATCAGTTTGACTAATCCATGGTGGCTAATGATAGTATAGGATCCTTGGCCTTCTGTGTTCTTATAGCAACCTCATGTAACATAGCATTTAGAAAAAATGGTAAATTGATTACTAACCATTGTTTGAGAGCTGCTAACAATTTGAGGTGGAGTGGGCGGATCACATCGTACCTTCTGTCGTAGGTGATATACCTTTGTATTAGACTTTCCAGTTCTTTTCATGGCTCACTAAGAGTGATGGGGTTAAGTCCCTTTCCCTTTTTGTCAAGTTCCTCTCCAGGATCTGCGAAAGATTCTATAGCTTCTTTGAGCACTGTATATTTTCTAGTTCATTGTATGCTTGTATTAGGGAGGCATGTAGCCTCTGCTATGATTTCCTCTGTGACTGGTATTTGTATATTTCGAACCATGGAAACCCCTCCCTACAAGTTCTAGAATAATTCGGGTGTGATGTTTGTGTCATATCCTTGCAACCGTTTGAAGTACTCTGTCCATCCCAACTGGTGTAAGATTTCTCTTGCCTGCTCAGTTACCTGTAGTAATGTTGGTTCCTGGCGCACACTTCGGCCACCCATATTTTCTGTGAGCAAGTGAGGACGAAAATTGTTCCTTGTTGCAACTTAACTCAACTAGCTTTTGAAATAATGGAAATAGAAAATATAGAACAACACTGTGTATATATAAAAAAATGTGAATTTTTCCTCATTTACTGCACTCATTATAATCTATAGAAAATTTTATCGAGTATCTACCCCCCATAAATGGAAAGGTCGACCTCGACCATCAAAAGTATGAGTGTAATAATGGCATATAGTTCCAGTGCGGTTATTGCTATGCCGCCACTGGAAATATGATCATTAATGAATTTTCAAAAAGTACTTTAGTAATAATTATGAACAATCCTCATTTTGTGTGGGAACATACTTATGTCAAAACCGTTTGCGAAAAAAGATTCTAAATGAATTTAAATTTGTTCACGTGTTTTAAAAATATTCCACATATAATGTTGTTACTTTCCCTTGTTTGTTGGATATATTCGGAATGATAGCCTCATTTTTTAGAAAAGGATATCTAAGAACACATAAAAAATTGACGTGTTTAAGGTAAACTTCGATACCATAGGCAGATCCACTGCTACTAGCAGACGTCCATAGCCTCGACAGGGTTGCCTTTTAACACGTAGATGAGCCTGTGTCCTTAATAAATAGTTTGAATTGTCTTTTCCCAAGAAGACCATTATCCTGGTTTGGTAGCCAGATGATGATAATTCCACTCATGATATTGTAACCTAAGTGAACAAGTCGGCTCGTGATGAGACCTCGTGTCCTTTGATGAGAAAAATGCCAAAGTCCATTGCCCTTGTGTGGTAGCCATAGTGGGAATGTCACTTATGTTATTATCTGATGATCGTGGTAGGTTGGCTCGTGATGAGACCCTTATCCTTTGTGGGAGAAGTTTATTACTTTATTGAAAACTTTTTTTGTTTTTAGGCTCTATCAAGGAAGGCTCATTTACTCCTTAAGAGTGAGGGATTGCATAAGAAGTGTAAGAATGCCAAGTAAGAACGTGTTTGAGATTCCTTATTATGATATGAAATAAATTATCATTCAAGTATATGTAGATATATAGGGGAAAGAAACGAATTATAGTGGTTAATGAATTGTGAACAAAATTTAAGATAATTCGGAAAAATTAATCCAAAAATAGTTTGCTAAGGTATGTTAAATGATCCACACAAAAGGATAAATAAAAACTAGTGTTGATGAAAATGTATTAGTGAAGGTCATATCCAAAGGGGTGATTGGGATAATGGCATGCTTTGTTCACTAAGAAAAAGGAACAACAGTAAAAATGTAGAAGGAACAACAACTATTTATTTTCAAATGAACAATGTTATCTGAAAAGGGAACAACCGGTACTATAAAGGGAACAACATTGGGATGGAAGGAACGACAATCGTTATTTTGAATGGAACAACAATCATGCGAAGGTGACAAAATTTTTAATTTTCAAAGGGACGACAATCGTTTCATTTTAAATGAACAGTAGCAATGATGTTCACATTTTTTACCCATCTAATTTAAGTGATTGGAAAACTCCCACAGACACTTTTTATTTTTATTTTTATTATTTTTATTATTATTATTATTATTTTCATGAATCTATAATTGATTAGTCATCAACTAAATTCATTCAATTTATATGGGTAAGTTTGTTCAATAATCGAAGTATTGGATGGTCTATTAGTATCATGAAAACATGTTCATCGTCTTGTGAGAACATGGTTTATATTTACTAGATTTTTGCAAAGTGAGATAGGAGCAAGGAACATAAAAGAGTGTTAATTATATTCATTACAATCATCTTTTCTAGTTTTTATTTCCTGATGTGACTTTTCTTAAAAAGTAAAGACTAAGAAAAAAACTCAATCAAATATGTAAATAAAGCTATATACAATATGTACAATGTTGATAAAAAAAATCATCATTTATGAAGTTGAGGCTGTTGGGTTACCTTCCCAGCCAACTAAAATTTGAACAGTAGGGTCCTTACTTACTTCTTGGCAGAAGGATTCTTTTGAAGGCGGTTGATGGTAGATCCGTAGTCGATGTGCATTTACCAGAAAAGGAGAACCAGACCTGTCGATGGTGACTAAAGTGACGATGCCATTATCATGAACTTCTTTGTTAAGCCCAAATATTGGCTCATTACCCCTTAATTGGGGCATATTATATTAGTAATGTTATTTTATTTATGTTGGCTTTAGGCCATTAGTTGTAATTATACCTCCTAGTCTCCTATATATACCAAGGAGACATTTTCATTTTGAATCATTTTGTACTTGAACATTTAAGTGGGGTAAAAGGAGGTTTCCCCCTCGAAGAGGCTTATTATCTAAAATAATCTATTTTTCAAGGTGTTGAGTACTTTTTCTGAGGATTCTCTATGCTATATTGATATTTGGTTCTTAACATATGGTATCAGAGCTCAAGGTCTTGGGGTTTCACTGCTCCATCTGAGACACCATGGAATTTTCGCTATAAATTTTTTTCTACAATGTTTCAGAAGGAACGACTTGGAGGATATTTATTAGAAGGATCAAGGCACGTTGGGTTCAAAATTTATCTCCTGAGGCCTTATACTTTCGGAGATACAACCTGTACAAGATAGGGTTCTGGAATCATCCTGAACTGAGTCATTGCGACATTTTCGCTATAAAAGCCTTTGTATACCATTTCAGACCCTGAACTCCAGAGGATATTTACAGAAATTAGAAATGTATCTGTGGTAAAAATTTTAGCTTCCGGGTCATCTTAAATTTGTAGATACACCTTGTGTAAGATAGGGTATCTAACTAGTCCTATTGACTAGTCTCATGAAGGTGTTCCAAGTAAAACAATCATAACTTCTTCCTAGAGTATCCAAATTGTGTGGGACTCATTTCATTAGATTTTGGACAGTCTGTAGTATTTTTGGTGTGAGTTTCAGAATTTTATATCAATTATTTTGGGCGGGGCACGCTATACAAGTGAGATCTCCTAGAAAGGCCAAAAATCGGCAAGTTGTGTGGAAGTTACCGTAAATTCCACTTGGCACATCCAATTTTGATCAGACCTATGGCATTGCAGAGAAGAAATATCAGAGAACTACATAAAATAAAGTTTCATACCCAGAAGGGCCGAAACTTGGGAGATACAATAGAAGAAATATT
>ML787209.1:57379-93974 GCA_009831015.1 Picea engelmannii | reverse complement strand
ATTTATGTCGGCTTTAGGCCATTAGTTGTAATTATACCTCCTAGTCTCCTATATATACCAAGGAGACATTTTCATTTTGAATCATCTTCTACTTGAACATTTAAGTGGGGTAAAAGGAGGTTGCCCCCTCGAAGAGGCTTATTCTCTGAAATTATCTCTTTTTCAAGGTGTTGAGTACTTTTTTTGAGGTTTTTCTATGCTATATTGATGTTTGGTTCTTAACATTCATTAATTTCATATGGTCCCAACCACCTTGTCTGTAATTTTCCAGGAAAATCCTGAAATCTGGAATCATAGAGAAGTGCTCAATCACCTTTTTGGAATGATTTCTTCTTGATATGTTTATCATGCCAGTTAGCTCTATGTTGTTGAATAACAACTGTGCACTCCAATGCGGGCATGCATGCTTCTTCCAACTCATTGAGTTGTTGTAGGCGTTGTTTATGTGCCTCTGTAAGATCCAGTCCAATCTCCTGGGCCATCCTTAGAGTCTTGATCTCAAACTCAATTGGAAAGATAGGTTCTTTACCATAGAATAAATGATAAGGAGAGTAGCCAGTGGTGCTACACTACGTTGTACGATAATCCCATAAGGCATTTGGAAGCTCGGTTGCCCAATTCTAACGGTTTGTTGAGACTGTTTTTGTCAAAATTGCCTCCAAGACTTTATTGGTGCTTTCTACTTGTCCGTTTTCCTGTGGGTGGTATGGAGAAGTAATTATGTGTTTAATATGATAATTGTTCAAGGTGGTCATGATTATATGAGCTCTAAATTGTGACCCTCTATCAGTGGTTACTTCTCTGGGTAATCCATAGCATACAAACAATTTGAAAATAATTTTAATGACTACTTCCTCTGTTTCATTTTACAAGGCTTCTGCCTCTACCCATTTGGTCATGTAGTCTGTTGCCACTAATATATAGGCCTATTGATTTGACTTCGGGTTGAAGGGGCCAACGAGGTCCAGTGCCCATCTCTCGAAAGGTTATGCGACTACTTGTGCTTATAGGGGAATTTCATCAGCTTGGCTTGGTCGACCCATGCTTTGACAATTGTTGCAGGCATGGACATATTTCTTTGCATATTTAAATATTGATGGCCAATAATATCCCATTTGTAAGATCTTATGCCTAGTCCTGCGGTTTGAAAAATTTCCGTCGTAGGGATCATCGTGACTTGCCTTCATTATGTCGTAGATTTTGTCATCTCTCACACATCTTCGGATCTAGAGATCAACCCCTGTGTGGAAAAGATATCCACCAATCCAGGTGAATCGTGCACTGTGTTGGACTATCAGTTTTCTCTCCCTTGATGATAGGTGTGCTGGTAGTTTCCCAGTTGCCAGATAATTTTCCACATCAGCGTACCAAGGTGTCTTAGTAGTGACAGCAAACAGATGTTCGTTTGGAAATTGGTCTTCAACTGTTAAAGAATCATCTGCTTTGGGTACACGAGACAGGAAGTCTACAACAAGATTCTCTCTTCCGGGCCAATCCTTGATGGTGATGTCGAATTCCTGCAATAGTAATAACCAGTGAGTAACCCGTCCATTAGTAATAGGTTTATTAGATAAATATATAATAGTAGAATGCTCAGTATATAGAATAAATGGATAGGATGTTATATAGTGACGAAATTTATTAATAGCACGTATAACGGCTAAAAAATATTTTTCTATTACTGTATAATTTAATTCAGTGGGAGTAAGATTTTTTCTAATAAAATAGATATCATAAGGTTTCGTGTCTTCTTACTGTCCAAGGATAGTGCCTATGGCGATATCTGATGCATCTGTAGAGATGTGGAATGGTATTTTCTAGTTCGGTCCTCTCAACACTAGTGTTGTCAAAATCATCTTTTTAAGTCCTGCGAATGTCACATCACACTTATCATACCATTGAAATTTTTCATTACCAGTTAAAGCATTTAAAGGTGCAAGAGTCTTTGCCAAATTTTCCATGAATATGCAATAGTATCCTGAAGCGCCAAGGAAACTATGTACCTCATTTTGTGTACGTGGTGTAGAAAGGTTAAGGATTACCTCAATTTTTGTTGGGTCTACCCTGATTTCATCTGCAAAATTATAATTCCCTAGTACCACACCTTCAATCATCATCATATGACATTTTTCATGACTCAAACATAATCTGGTAGCAATGCATCGTTCCAATACCTTTTCCAGATTGCTTAGAGCTTGATCAAAATCATTTCCATAAGGGGTGAAATCTTCCATGTAAACCTCAAGCCCTTCATTAATCAGATTAAAAAATATGCTCTGAATGGCCCTCTGGAATGTGAATGGTGCATTACATAATCCAAAGGGAAATACTCTATATGAAAAAGGTACCCTAGGGAAATGTTAATTTAGTGTCTATCTTGATCTTCCGAGGCAATATGGATCTGATTATATCCACTGAAACCATCTAAGAAGGAGAAAAACTTCTTCCCTACTAAAGTATCAAGGACTTGATCGATAAAAGGTAAGGGGAAGTGGTCCTTCTGGGTAGCCTTGTTGAGTTCTCTGTAGTCTACACAGATTCTCCATTTCCCATTCTTCTTGGGAACGATCACTAGTGGGGAAACCCACCAACTGTCCAAAATATGATATATAAAATTTACATCTAACAATTTCTATAATTATTCTTTAACAATGTGCTTGAGGTGAGGAATCAATCTTATTTGGGGTTGTCGGATGGGTTGGACATCTTTCTCAATATAAATATGATGTGTGCAGAGTTGCGGATCAATGTCCTTCATGTCAGAATACTCCCAGGCAAAAGCCTGTTGATACTTAGAAAGGATGTGAATCAATTTGTGTTGTTTTTGCCCGTTTAGATTAGCATTAATATTCAAAACCCTCCCTCGTGCAATCTCAACTGGTTTGTTGTTATGAACAACGATAGTGGGGATCTATTGTTCCATCAATTCTTCTAGCAAATCTCCATGTGCCTCATTATATAACACAACCTTTAGCATTTGGCATGCCATGTTACTTACAATGGCTGGGATATTAATGAAGTTGTTGATCACATCGTCTTCTAGTTGATTCTTGAGTCCCAGGGCTTCTTCCAGAGTGAGAGGGGGTCGTAGATCTTTTTCTGGATATCTCGATGGTGGCAACTGTTGTTAATGTTTAAGCCATTATTATAGTTCTTTGCATTTCAATAGATAACAATAGCATAATACAAGATCACTGATAAATACACAATCACAAGAGACACAACATTTATCCTGGGAAACCCTCTAGGGGAAGAAAACCCAACAAAACTTCCTTATTATAGATAGCCAATACAATGCCAAGAGAGAACTTAAGCTAATACAAAATATCCTCTCCCAAAGATGCGCCACTCTCTCTCCTTCTTCTCCAGATGCAGTTCCGAAACTTGTCTCTCAATGAGCAAGTGAGTTGTGTCTAAGTGAGGCGCTAGCCTCCTTATTTATACAATACTGGCATGTGTGGGAGTGTCCCTTCACTGGCAGGGATGACTTCTACTACTGGGTGGTTATAACCACCTTTATTATATTATGGGGCCTCTTTGATATATTCTGGGGACGACTTCTCTTATTTCCTATTACAATTATATTATGACCAATCCGCAAAAGGGGATTTAGTCCTTTTACAATAGCCGACATGATCAATCCTCAATGGGGATTGATCCAATGAATAATATATCAAATAATGATAAGAATACACTTTGCAGTTACATTATTTCAACACTCCCCCTTAACAAGAAGGGTATTCTTCAAAAACATCAGACAAGAGAGAGAGGCATTTATCATCAACAACATCAGGAGGACAACATCATCAATATCATCTTGGAACACTGACTGACATATTTATAAATCATCGAAATTTTTCTTCATCGGCAACATCGTCATTCTCAAAGGAATGCAATCATCATCTGCATCAATATGTATTAGTATAAAACTAATACATCATCATCATCATAGCACGAGGCTGGCTCATCATCATAATACAGGACTTGCTTTACGTCACAGATGTAAGGCTGGAAGCACAATACTCATCTTTCTTTACGTCACAGCAATCAAGCTGGAAGCAAGGTACTCGTCTTGCTTTACATCACAAAAATCAAGATGGAAGCAATATAATAGTCTCATCTCATCATCTTGATTTACATCACAACCATCAGGTTGGAAGCAAGATACTAGACTGGCTTTACGTCACAATTGTCAAGCCAGAAGCTCAATACTAGTCACATCTCATTGTCTTGCTTTATGTCACAACCATCAGGTTGGAAGCAAGATACTAGAATGGATTTATGTCATAACTGTCAAGGCGAAAGCTCAGTACTAGTCACATCTCGTCTTCTTGCTTGACGTCACAACCATCAGGTTGGAAGCAAGATACTAGACTGGCTTTACGTCACATCTGTCAAGATGGAAGCTCAATACTAGTCACATCTCATCTTCTTTCTTTACGTCACAACCATCAGGTTGGAAGCAAGATACTAGACTGGCTTTACGTCATAGTTGTCAAGCCAAAAGCACAATACTAGTATCATCACATCTTCTAGCTTTACATCTCAACCATCAGGTTAGAAGCAAGATACTAGACTGGCTTTACGTCACAACTGTCAAGCCAGAAGCATAGTACTAGTCTCATCACATCTTCTTGCTTTACGTCACAACAATGAGGCTGGAAGCAAGAGATGTCTCATCACAAAAACTACTCCCCCTTTCAAGGAAGGTCCTTTCGAACTATACCAATCTTATCTCGAAAGTTCTCAAACTTTACATGAGATAGAGGCTTGGTCAACACATCAACAACTTGTTCATTCATGCTAACGTACTGGAGCTTTATGGCTCCTCTCTACACCATGTCACAGATGTAATGATATTGGATCTCTATGTGCTTCGACCTGTCATGGAATACAAGATTCTATGTCATCTTTATGTAGCACTGGTTGTCACATAGGATCGTGGTTTCTTCCATCTCTAGGTCAAATAGACCGGTCAACAACTTTCGAAGCCATATAGCTTCGCAGCTGGAAGAACATGCAGCAATGTATTCTGCTTCCACTGTGTTGATAGCAATGCTAGATTTCTTTCTACTCTCCCATGAGATCATGTCTGATCCCAAACTGAAACAACATCCTAAAGTGATTTTCATGTCAGAAACACTTCCTGCCCAACCTGCATTAGTATATCCACTCAATGTGAAATCATGATATCCATCATAGTTGAGACCACAATCTATTGTACCCTTAAGGTACCTCATCACATGTTTTGCAGCCACTAGGTGAACATGTCTGGGTTCTACCAGAAATTGACTCAAGGTGTTCACGACAAAACAAATTTCTGGTTCAATGTTCGTCAGGTACATCAACAATCCAATAATCTGTCTGTACAGCGTGGCATCAATCAATTCTGACGAAGTATCGACCAACAACTTGAGCTTCGTTTCCATGGGTGTATTCATGGGCTTGCACTCTAACATGTTGAATCTCATCAATATTTCGACTGCATACTTCCCTTGGTTAAGGAAGATCCTCTCTAGACCCTGCCATACCTCAATATCTAAGAAATAGTGCATTAGGCCAAGGTCTTTCATTTCAAATTATGAGGCAAGTCTCTTCTTACATTCAGTGATGAAATTTTCTTCTCCGGTTAAGAATAAGTCATCTGCATACAGCATTAATATTACTGGCTCATCATTCATAACCTTGAAGTAGAGGTTAGAATCTAATTTACTCTTGGTAAAGCCCAAGCTCGTCAGGAAACTATCTATCCGGCCATACCAAGCTCTAGGAGCTTGCTTCAATTTGTATAAGGCTTTCTTCAACCTGCAAACATGAGACTTCCTATCTTCAACTTCAAATCCTTGAGGTTTCTCTATATACACTTCCTCTTCGATAACACCATTTAGGAAAGTTGTCTTTGCGTCCATCTGGTGTAACTTCCACTTCATCTTAGCTGTAAGAGCTATGATGGTTCTGATCGAAGTGTATCTGGCTACAGGAGCGAATGTCTCTTCATAGTCAATGCCTTTTTTTTGATAAAAGCCACGAGCTACAAATATTTCTTTATACTTCTCAATACTTCCATCAACGACATGTTTTATTTTGAAGAGCCATCTGGACAATACCACATCCTTGCTATTTGGTATGGGAACTATTTCCCATACATCGTTCTTTATTATGGATTGGTATTCCTCTATCATGGCATCTGCCCATTCTTTCCTCTGAATGGTTTCTTCAAAGAAGGTAGGCTCCTCCTCTAGAAGATCACACATCAAAGCCGTATAACTAGAGAATGGATTTGGTCTTTTCACCTGTCTCGTAGTTCCTTCGGGAACACCATACTTCTCTCCATATTGAATAATATCTCTAGCCCAAGATGGATTTATTTTATGGAGGATCATCATCTGAGGAGGTTCTTGAACTTCTACTACATCATGATCTTCTAGAATTTCCTCATCAGGGGAAGTTACAACTTCCCTCACTGGTCCTGCAGTTCTGGGAACCTCCCTCACTGATTCTGCAGTTCTGGGGATTGTGGGTTCTTCTTCATGTACTTCTTCAAGTTGGCATATTCTCAATTTATTGAGTGTTGAATCTTTATCAAAGGTCACATCCCTGCTGATCTCAATGTGGCGGTGACCTGGTATGAAAGTTCTGAAGGCCTTGGATACCTCACAATATCCCACAAATATTCCCTTCTTTCCTGAAGGTTCCAACTTGTTTCTCTTCTCTTTTGGTATATGAATAAATACTGGGCAACCCAATATTTTGAGATGGCTTACCTCTGGCTTCTTTCTAGTGAACATCTTTTCCAGGGTCTTGAGCCCAAGTGCACTATGGGATAATCGGTTCTACACATATACAACTGCCATTGCTGCTTCTTCCCATAAGCACATAGGAAGATCTTGATCATGGATCATAGTTTTCATAGGCTCCATTATCGTTCTATTCTTTCTTTCAGCCACACTGTTTTGTTGAGGATTATAGGGAGTAGTGAGTTCCCTCTTGATCCCAACATATTTGCAGAAGCTCACAATCTCTTTTGAGGTGTATTCTCCTCCATTATCTTACCTGAGTATCTTGATATTTCTTTCATAAAGATTCTCTATCAAGACTTTGAATTCATTTAACTTGTTGAACACTTCATCTTTAAATTTCAAATAAAATATACCCAGGTCTTATGAGAATAATCATCAATGAATGATACATAGTATACATACCCACTCATGGAGGATGATGGCATTGGGCCACACACATCTGAATGGATGAATTCTATGAATCCTTCTTCTTTTCTATCTCTCTTCGGAAAAGGGTTCTTGATGTTCTTCCCTTGTGCACATCCATTGCATACGCCTTCATGGTCAACCTTGAGTTCTGGTAAACCTGTGACCACTTTGCATATGTATGGTAGTGCCTTGTAGTTAATGTGAGCTAATCGTCTATGCCAAGGTTCACATGGATTTTCAATGGCGTGGGTCATGGAAACTTCTGTGTGACCCTTTAGCTTATGCAAGCGACCTTCTTCTTTTCCAATGATGATTGCTTCATTTATGGTCTCTCCTTTATCACATTGCCTTCTGCAACCTTTACTATAGCTCCCTCAGGGTTATTACCTCTGACCTGGAGTAAGGTCAAAAAAATAGCAAGCAAGAATAATATCCTTTTGATAATATAAAGAAATAGCACGAACAATCATCACAATAGCTCCGTTAGAGATATCACTTGTAGTTTGTCTGAATCAAAGATTAAAGGTAAGGAATACAATAAGAAATGAGGTCAACACTCTCATAGTGTTGTGATCAAACATTCCTTCATGGCAACATGGAACTAACACATGAGATTCTTCCTAGAGGAGGTGTTAGTTGTATCAGACAAATTATTACGTTAATCATTTACCTCTATATGCTCACATGCTAGCAAGTATGATACTTTACACATATTTCTATCTCAACTATAGTCATCAACTTGTCATGTGTACCTTTGAATCTTATTAACTTGATTAATCAAACCTAGAGCCTTGTCCTCAGGAATGAGTGCTTTCTTTTCTTCTGAGTCTCCTTCACTCAAGATGACGAGTTATTTCTTCAACATGTCTTTTGTACTAAGACAATACGTTATCTTGACAAAAGGTTGGGTTAGAGGATAAGTTCTATGATCTCAACTTTTAATCCATCTAATACCTTGACTCAGAAAAGATTAGAATGATGCAACATTGATCAATATAAAAAATGGATGCATATCAGAATAATCACACCTGGGTTGTATCATTACTCTGAATGTGTTGGATCTTGAGATCCTTTTGGATCTATGGAAAGAGATCCCTTCTCCTGCAAATACTCTTTAAAGTTTAACCATTTAAACATATGTGAGTACATACCTCTGATAACATTTGTAGGTAGTGGCACCATCTGGCAGTAGCAGTAATCATTACCAACTCTTAAAAACTTCAAGGGTGTTTGCAACTGGTGTTACAGCTGCGACTGCAACTGATACTGCAATTGCAACTGGTTCTGAGACTGCAACTGCAACTTAGGGTTTTATGAGGAAACACTAATTTTTCAAACTTCAAATTTTGAAATTCTGATCCAGGGAATAGATGCACTGAGCTGAGGCGAGTAAGTTGGTGCAGTTAGAATTTCAAAAATCCAACTTACCCCCTCAAACTTGATCTGCGGATTTCTGGACAGGTGCTTCTAGTTTTCTGGTACTTCTGGTTCTTTTGGTACTCTGGTTTTCTGGTACGTTTTGAAAACTAGGGTTTCACTTTTCGGGAAATCTAGCCACTGAAAAGGTGCACTGAAGGTGCCAAAATTATACTTGGGGGAGGACACACTTTTCTAGATGGTTTTAGGGCTGAAATACCTCACCAAAAAAAAACCCTAATTTGCATGTATGACAACAGTGACGTTTTTCACTTTTCTCTTGTGAAATATGCTCTCTTCAGCTTGGCTCTAAAACCATGTTAATGTTTAAGCCATTATTATAGTTCTTTGCATTTCAATAGATAACAATAGCATAATACAAGATCACGGAGAAATACACAATCACAAGAGACACAACATTTATCCTGGGAAACCCTCTAGGGGAAGAAAACCCAGCAAAACTTCCTTATTATAGATAGACGATACAATGCCAAGAGATAACTTAAGCTAATACAGAAGATCATCTCCCAAAGATGTGACACTCTCTCTCCTTCTTCTCCAACTACAGTTCCAAAACTTGTCTCTCAATGAGCAAGTGAGTTGTGTCTAAATGAGGCACTAGCCTCCTTATTTATACAAGACTGGCACATGTGGGAGTGTCCCTTCACTGGCAGGGCCGACTTCTACTACTGGGTGGTTATAACCACCTTTATTATATTCTGGGGCCTCTTTGATATATTCTAGGGTCGAATTCTCTTTATGCCTATTACAATAATATTATGATCAATCCGCAAAAGGGGATTTGGTCCTTTTACAATAGCTGACGTGATCAATCCTCAATGGGGATTGATCCAATGAATAATATATCAAATAATAATAAGAATACACTTTGTAGTTACATTATTTCAACAACTGCTAATGCATAATGGACGAGCATGGTTTATCTAGAGGATACATGATGAGATTCTTTGTGGCACCTCCTTTAGCAATGGTCATGTTGCCTGTGTGACATCCTATGTATGCATCTATTGTTGTGAGCCATGGTCTCCCCAGTATTAGTGGATGTCCATCGAGTCCACTTCTTGGGTTGATAATGAGGAAATCAACTAGATATTCCCAAGAGTCAACTGAAATTGCTATATCCTTTAATGTACCAACTTGTTTGACCACTGATCGATCAACCAATTGTAACATAATTGGCGTAGGTTCGAAGGAAGTAAACCCCAGGATGTTGCAAGTTTCGATGGTCAAGATATTAATGGCTACCCCCAAATACACTAGTGTATTCGGAAAAGAACAACCCTCTATCTGAATGGTTACTATGGGATTCCTTGGGTCTGCATATTTGACCAGTTCCTATCTTCCTAGGATGATATAAGACAAGGCACCTACCACGTGAACAGTTGATGATGAATTTTAAACTTTCCTGATAGGCTTCTTCCCACATAATTCCTTAATTGTCTTTACATAAATTGGGATGTGTTGCAGAGCTTGTAGGAGTGGGATCTTAACATATAAATTCCTTAGTTCCCCTACGATGTCAAAGTTAGGCTACATGGATGGTTTTTCTATCATTAGTCTTTTGGGGAATGAGGGAGGAGGGGTTACATCCTTATCAGGATTCTGTTGTTCGAATTTGTTTCCCTTCTGCTCTATTTCTTCCATTATGACCACAGTCGAAGGTGTTATTGCTGGTTGTACATTATTTTCATTCTCCTACTCTTGGTGAATGCTATTCTCTTCAGGAGAAATTATGCACCTTGACTTCAGCCGAAGTTCATTGCACCCTACGAAATTGATTTCCCTGTCCACATTCTCAATAATCTGCACAAGTTGGGCTGGTCAATTATTGGGATTTGGGTGGGGTTGAGATGGTAATTGAGGGTGCAATTGCGGTTGAGGATTCTGGGGTAGTTGGAGTGGAGCTTGAAAAGTGGGTTGAGTTTGAGGGGCCATCCCCATGGGTTGATTGGTCATTCCCATGGGGCACTACCAATTTTTCTTCCAATTGGGGTTTTGGGAAGCTGTGTTGGACCACTGTGAAGGGTAGGGGTTGCTGTTTGAATTCTACCATGATGATGTAGGGTATTGCAAGCTAGTCCATGTAGGATTTGTAGTTGGTTGATTTGGCCAAGGGGGATTTGCAGCTGGATATTGTTGGGGCTGCCAGGTGGGGTTAGCAAATGGTTGACCTTGCCATGTGTTTCCAGAATTTTACTGCTGATTATACTGCCCAAAAAAGAAAGAGGAAGGGTCTTGTAGTGTACCTGGGGGACGAGCCTGCCATTGGCGACATTGGTCCATTAGATATATCGGTTTTGTTTCCTCTTATGCCTCTTTGAAGACAAATTTTAATCCTGGGAGTGATGGGAATTGATTTGTTGCGTGATCTTTAGCACAGATAGTGCACACTCGAACCTCATCCAAAGGACATTCCCTCAGACCATGTTTCTTTTTGCATTGGTGGAAAAATATGGCCAAGGACTGTTCTACGTCTGACTGTTTCTTCTTAGCCTGCAAAACATCCAATTGTGTAGTCAGAGTGCTTAGAATGTCAGTTTTGAAATTTTCTAAAAGATTACCAACTTCTTCTCGGGTAACACCCCCACTGGTAATGTTGTTATTTCTGGTGAGGGGAGCCTGCATACCTGATCTGGTCTGTGTGCTTCCACGCGAGCATCTGATGCACAATTGAACAACGTTATCATAAGTTTATTGATAAATATCACCCTTCCCCATTAAATTCAATGTTTCTACCCATTCATCTTTCATTCCTTTTATCAGAGTGGATTTGAGTACCTCACTTGCTAATGTACCATAAGGAAATCTTTGCAAATTGTATTGGAACCTTTCAACATATTCTTCTAATGTCTCATTTTCCTTTCCAGTAATTTGAAAGATTTCATATTTTAGATCCCTGGTTCTATAATAATCCTGATATTTTGTCAAGAAGGCTTGTTTCATTTCATCCCATGAGTTTATCGTTCTACCTCCCAATCCCATAAACCAACGTAAAACTACTCCTTTCAAAGTGGAAGGGAACAACTCTAGTTTTTGGGGTTCGAAGGTGTAGTCATAACCCCTACATAGGACATCAAATTCGAATAAGAATGCATCCAAGTTCTCTGAAATTAATCCATGAAAGGTTGGAAAATTATGTAAGGGAATCGCTTTCATGGGGGCATTGGAAACTGGATCAACTATCGGATATTCCAAAGTGGAAGTTTGGGCTCATGGTTGATTTGGTTGCACCATTTGGTCGAAGATATGCCAATAATTTTCAGGAATTTCTTGGCCTGGGTGTTCTATTCAAGGAGATTGATTATCAGATCCCATAGGGATTTTGATTTCACTACCTCTATCTTGGATTTTAGGTATACCCTCTCCTATCACATGAGATCTAGAATCAGGTGGTGGTGATGGGTTTGTCTTAACAACCCCGCTAGTTTCCCCTTCTCCTTCCTCCATATTAAAAGAGTTTCCGGGATGAGAAGTGGAAGATCTGTATTTTGAAAACTTTGTCTAGTCCCTTCAGTTCTTCTATGAACCTCAACATGGGTTGTAGTTGGTGAGACTGTTTCCTGATGGATTTGGGTAGAACCTCTCCTGGGTCCAACCGAAGCTTGAGATTCAACTTTTCGGATGATGTCGTCTATGAAAGTGCTTCTTCTAGGGAGCACCGATCCCTAGGCTTTTGTAATTTTTGGTGGGGGTTTTGGTTTTTCAGGTTCTTTCTTCTTAGTCATACACACTTCACACAAAAATTATAAACACCTATATAACCTCTATATATCAGGTGGAGGTAGGCGCGGGCATAAGTATTTTACTTATTGTCTACGTAGGTTCGTACCTTCTGTATTCAATACCTCATCCTCCAGAGACATAACCTATGCTACCTTTGACACTCTCCCCAACAACGGCACCAAAATGTTGGACTCTAAATATGTCCTAAAAACAATCTTAGTTTAACAATAATTTATCAAACCGAGGATTCATCTTTTTATCTCAAGAATATCAGCAAAGTCTATGCATATAGCTGTAGAGGTTAAAATCGTGTAGTTAAAGCAAATCTGAGCTTACCAAAAATCAAGTTCCTTACACATTCATTAAAACTATGAAACTAAGATCTTAACAAAATTGAAATCCGATCTATAACATGCTGTGAATTTAAAGTCATTAATTGAATTGTTGAATTGATCTAATTAAGAAACAGTAATTGAGTCTATGAAAATCTTGATAAAATGATCTATTGATGATTATTTAACCTGTTGAAAATAAGTAATAAATTACTACATCTATGAAAAGGAACAATGACTGTAACTTAACCGAAAGGAACAACAAATGTAATCTTAAGTGAAATGAACAACAAATGCTAATTTAAGCGAAAGGAACAATAAATGCTAATTTAAGAAAAAAGAACAACAAATGTTAATTTAAGCGAAAGGAGCAGTGTGTATAATGATGAGAGGAACTGTCAAGAAGTAAACTACAACAATGGAAATTGGAACAACAATCAATAACATTCAAATGAAATGCCTATATACTGTAAGAAAACAACATAAAATCATTAACACACTTATGCATTTATCTTGAGTATTACAAAAGAGATTTAAATCACAAAACATAAATCAAACTGACACAATTATAGATTGAGACATTAACTCCTTCAGACTGGGCCCTTGGTCCTTAGATGCACTGCTACTGGAAACTCGGTATGAAAAACAGATGAAAACGCTCAAAGCTTCTATTAATTCCATAATTGGTACAACATCTACAAAAACTGCTTGCGCAGAGCAATTCCGAGTTCTAAATGTTTGGAAATAATTCTTCAATTTTTTTCTCTCATTCATTACCCTCTATATATTACAATAATATAGGTAAAATAAGCATTCCCGAGGATCGAAAGATCCTCAGGATTTCTTTTACTATTTATAAAGTTGATAAAATATGGAATCAATCTTCCTCCAACTGCTTTGCGCCTTATGTCTCCAACCTTCAACAGTCTTCGTATCTTCAAAATCTTCTTAACTATCTTGGGTTTGACAATATTTATCCATTCCTGCGCTAAAATCAAACAATTCCAACCGAATATTAGAATTTATCTAACATTACTCAATAATATTTCTAGAAGATATTTTAATCATTTTCTATCCTAATTATTCCTAATTAAAAGAAAAAGACAATCAAGATTTCATCACGAACCATGGAAATAAGAGGGATATTTCTACATTTTTCACAACTCAACATCGGGTGTGTGCTCTTAAATTTGGCGTTGCGCGGTGCAGAATTGGTAATGCGCAAAAAATAATGGTGCATGGGTGTGCGCACTTAAATTTGGCGTTGCATGGTGCAGAATTGGTAATGCGTGAAAAATAACAGCGCGCGGGTGTGCACGCTTAAATTTGGCACTGCAAGGTGCAGAATTGGTAATGCATGAAAAATAACGGTGCGTGTGTGTGCGCACTTAAATTTGGCAGAGCAAAGCTAGTAAAGAACAAAAAAATAATAGTACACGGATGTGCACACTAAATGTATCACTCCGTGGTGCGGATTGGGTGGCACATGCGTAATATTAGCGCACATGGTGTGAACACTGAGTATTGGAGAGCACAAAGGAATTTTGTTGGTGCACGTGCAATGTTGGTATGCAATGCATGCATGCTGAATATTCCTGCCGCGCAACAGTTTAATTAATGGTGTGCACAGAGTATTGGTGTGTGGTGGGAGCATACTAAACTTTGGCATGGTACAGAGCATAGAGTGCAATGCACATGGAATATTAGCATGTGACACAAAAATTGCACGCAATAGGTATTAGTGCAAGAACCAAAATTGTGAGTGGTAGATATTGGCGTGTGACACAAAAGTAGTACGCACGAGATATTGGTGCAACATAGAAGTGATCCACATTGGTTATAGGTGTGTGGAGCATGCACTACCTTATGATGTTGTTGTGCATGCTAAATATGGCTATAAATTTTCAAATATTTGCGCGTGAAGTCGTTTGGATGGTCTACAACAGCAGAAAACTAGTGAATTTTTGTGACATTTTATATTGTTTGAAGGTCATCTTTTTGCAACGCATTTTTTTAGGCCCTAAACATCGTTTTTAGCTGCTCAAAAACCATGAGAACATAATGTACTAAGGTACACTTTCTCTCTGCAACTCTAATGAAATATCCCAGAGAGATCTTTCTAATGGTGTAAATCCTTCGTCAAACAAAGCTTTTATGAGGAAGTTACATGACCAACAATGGAGGGTAAATTTTAAGACCCAACTAACTTCGAAGGGCCATAAATTTCTACTCTGGAATCATATTGAGGCACAACAACAGTCTATGGAGAGCTATTGAACCATATAAAACAATACTGGAGCTAAATTAAAATTCTGGGCATGTTAAAAATGTTTAAGATAGCACAGAAGGTACCTGTAACATTCCAGACCAAAAACACTAATTGGCCTAGAATTTTAGCAGGTTGTAACTAGCATCCAGAACCCAGAAAGAGGTGAAACTTGGAAAAACTATCCAAAATATGTATATATAGAAAACCAATTGATCTCCTACCAAAACGCTAATGCAGTAGGTGAAAAAATGCATAATTACATCGTAGATTTGCACCAAGTTGAAGTGTGAACAAAATAATTAATGGATAATTTTCAAATAACCATAACTTTCTTCTCAAGACTCAGAATTGATCATGGAAGCAGGCGTTAGAAAGGTCTTGGATACTATAATATAACTATTCACCCATAAAATTGATCTGCGTAGTCAATTTTTCAGGAAATTAGAAGAAATAATTCTGATGCATTATTGAACCAAAATTGTACATAATTTCATGAGTTTGTTAAATTATTTAGCCCAACAAGTTTTTTTGGTTGCACATTTTGCAAATCTAACAACAATTATATCAGAACAAGATCAACTTAGAGTTCAAAATCATGGAATATACACAGGGGGATTACAACCAGTATTATGAGATCAGAGGGATGTATGTCAATATGGGTAATGAAGGTACAAATTCAAATGGACATGGAGAAGGAAAGGAAGAAAGCATGAAATTGGTAGAGATCATTAAAATTTTGAAAAATGGTGTCCAAAGTTATAAATTTGATAATGAGAGGATTATGAAAGCCAAGGAGGATCGAGAGGGATTCAACACAAAGTTAATGCAAAGCTTGGACATAATAGAAAAGAAGATGGATAAGGAGAATGACTCAAGCAAATCAGGAAGTCACGGGTCTCATGATGAGAGGAGAAGAAAAATAAGTGTTGGAAGACATTACCATCACTCCCCAAGACATTCCACTAGGAGAGAACATAGTATTTCATGTCCATCCCCTGTCAGGAAAAATAAGAGGAGGTCTAGGGTGGATGAGCTACAAGGAGAAATGAACAAAATCAAGCCTCCTATATTTGATGGTAAGCACAAGAAGGATGAGGATGCAGAGACATGGTTGCTAGGAATGAGGAAGCATTTTCAATTGCATAATTAATCTTCACACACAGAAGGAATAATTACCATCTATCATCTCAAGGGAAAGGCATCCATGTGGTGTGACCAATTTGTGTAGGTGCAACACATTGATGAGAAAAATGTTACTTGGAGGGAATTCAAGAGATATTTTCAAAATAAATACTTAACTAAGAGATACTATGAAAAGAAAATGGAGTTCTTTGAACTCAATCTTGGGAGTATGATCATAGATGAATATGAAATAAGGTTTTTAGAACTGCTAAAGTATGTTTCTTTCATCAAAGAAGAGCCAGTTAATATTCAAAGGTATTTGAGTGCGCTTCCATCATTTATCAGTGAAAAGATACAATATGATGATCCCAAAACATTGGAGGAGACCATAAGGCGAGCTAAATGCCTTTATGATCAACATAAAGGAAGGTCGACTTTCCAAAAAGATTGGGAAGATGAGAGTAAAATCAAGATGGAGCAGAGGAAGAAGGGGACTAAGCCACCATTCTTCAGAAATAATCCTTAGGGACAACCAGATTCTAAAGAACCCAGAATGACCGAGACAATAGGGCAAAGACCAAGGCAACCATCTATTCAATGTTAGGGTTGTGGGGGAGATCATTTGTATAGATATTGTTCTCATAGAGATGAAAAAGTGGGGATTGTTCACAATGTAAAAAAATATGATACGGTGGAGGACATGGGTAGAAATGTACCTAGTATCTTTGTAGCGCTGGAAAACAAGCAAGTTTATTTTTAGTCACATATGATTGAAGTGGAAGGTAATATCAACAACCAAACCATTGTTATTTTAATTGATTTAGGAGTTAGTCATAGTTATATAGATACTAAGAGGGTGGAAAGAATTCATTTTCCAACAAGCAAGCTTGGAAAATCTTGGTTGTTGCAGTTGGCTATTGGAGCTAAAAGAAAAATTAATGCGATGGTTAAGGGATGTCCAATGGACATGAATGGACTGAGCACCAGGGAAGATTTGAACATCATACCTTTCGGTTCCCATGCCTGCCTAATTGGTATGGATTGGTTGGACCAACACCATGCTATTCTAGACTGTTATAATAAGGAATTTAATTGCTTGGATGAGGAAGGGAACCTAAGGAAAATACATGGAATTCCCAGGGTAGTAACCATCATAGAAATTTCAGCATTGCAGCTAAAGAAAAGTTACGGAAAATGGTGTCAAATATTTGCAACACATATGGAAGAGACACCTAAAGATAAGGTGTCAAATATTGAACATTATGCATTCCTAAAAGAGTTTGAATATGTATTTAAAGAAATACCATGATTACCCCCTAAAAGAGAAATTGATTTCTTCATCAATTTGATTCCTAGAGTAGCCCTAGTATCCAAGAACCCTTACAGGATCAGTACACCAGAATTGAAGGAATTGTAAATGCAACTTGAAGAGCTTCTAAAGAAGGGGTATATACGCCCAAGTGTGTCACCTTGGGGTGCCCCATTACTATTTGTGAAGAAAAATGATGGAACATTGAGACTTTTCATTGAATTCAGACAATTGAACAAGGTAACTCTGAAGAATAAGTATCCTTTTCCAAGGATCAATGTCCTCTTTGATCAATTGAAAGATGAAAAAATATTCTCCAAGATTGATTTTAGGTTAGGTTATCATCAAGTAAGAATTAAATAAGAATACATCAACAAGACTTCTTTCAGAACAAGGTGTGGTCACTATGAGTTCACAGTGGTGCCATTTGGGTTATCAAATGCACCAGTTGTCTTCATGTGTTTAATGAATGGTAATTTCAGAGAATACTTAGATAAGTTTGTCATTGTATTTTTAGATGGCATTCTTAGATATTCTAAGTTGGAGGAAGAGAATGAAAAAAACCTGAGAATGGTATTACATGTATTAAGGGAGCATCAATTGTATGCCAAATTAAGTAAGTGCTCATTTTGTCATAAGCAAATTCATTATTTGGGACATATCGTTTTAGAGGAAGGGATAGTAGTGGATCCTGAGAAGATAGAGGCCATTAGAGGATGGTCGACACTAAAGAATGTGACATAGGTCAGATCATTCATGGGCCTTGGAGGCTACTATAGGAGATTTATTGAAGGATTCTCAAAGATTGCACACCCAATCACTTCCTTACAAAAGAAGAGTGTGAAGTTTCAGTGGACATTGGATTGTGAAAAGAGTTTCCAACACTTGAAGCATTTATTAACAAGTGCTTCAATACTAAGGATTGTTGATCCTGTTAGAATATAGAAGATTGTGTGCTCGTTTTACCATTGATGATACCATCATCACCCAACCATAGGTCGAAGCCACCCTCCGAGAACCTTAACCTTAATTGAGAATTACTCTGAAAGAAAACCCTAGGCTAGATAGCCAAACAAGGTGTAGCGCATCTTCCTCCAAGGATAGCGCACCAACAATAGCTGATAAGATAGTCCAAACCCTAGCCAAGAGATAGTGCAAGCCAACACTGAAAACTAATTGTTGCAGCAGCTGCACCTGCATATCTCCTCCACACGTGCGCACCAAACTGGGAACTGTAGTGTGCACCAGTTGTTGCTCTGCAATTATGAGATCTGTCAAATGATAATCGACGCCCTATATTTATAGTGGTTCTGCCAAATTTACTGGGGCCGACTTCTCCTTCTGGGTACATGTCTATTCAATATATTATTATTATTTCTGGCCGAATTCTTCTCTTGGAGGCTAATAACCTAATATAAATTATCTTCTTGAGCTGATAAGACTTCTAGGGTTATTAGCCAACTCATTAGGGTTTTCTCTTGCTTTTCAGAGTCTTCTATTCTCGTCAGGTTTACACGTGGAGGTAAATACCTCCCGTAGCTACCATAATATTAACACTCCCTCCTAGCTAGGGAGGTATTGCAGGTAATGGTCTTGAGCACAAAAACATACCATTTACCCTGTAGCATCAACATAGTCGTTTAGACTATCTCATGACTAGATCATGAGCATCACCATCACCATCAACTGCATCATCTATTGAAACCATACTTCATCTGAGTAATTAGACATGATGCTAGATAAGTCATTCATACCATAGAGTGACACAAGAGTCATTCTTATAATCTAGAGGAGTAAATGCTCTGAACCATTTTCCGTCTGGAAAATCTCTGTTCATCATTTGTCTGGATGATGATTATCTCCAATAAACTGCTGATAGTCTTTAAGGAAATTAGAAAAAAATCAGAACACAAGTGTGTCTATCCATAGTAGTACATAACTATAATCCAGTGGTACACTAACACACCAAGTAACACACAAGTACTTGATTATCAACGTATAGTCACGAACAATGGAACATATCCACCACAGTAGTCTTCATCTACTGTCATACAGTCTTCATAACAAACATCTGATAACAACCTGGACAGAAACAATGTTATGATATAAACTGAATCATCTAGGCCAATCTTTCACTCACATTTGTGATCTATGAAAGAATATCTACCTCAGGAACAATGGAACATATCCACCACAATAGTCTACATCTACTATCATATAGTCTTCATAACAAACATTTGATAGCAACCTGCACAGAAACAATGTTATGATATAAACTGAATTATATGGGCCAATCTTTCACTCACATATGTGAGCTCTGAAAGAATATCTACCCTCAGAGTAGATAATGAGATATCTTGACTATTCTTCTCAAGCAAGGAAGAATAATTGTCCTATCTTCTGAACCTGGACCATTCCCCACCCTGGGCCATTCTTCCTACACTAATCAAAGTGCACCTTGGAGAGAATGCATAACCCTAAGGAATGTTGATCCATGACCATTCCCCACCCTAGGCCATTCCTCCTACACTAATCAAAGTGCACCCTGGAGAGAATGTATAAACCCTAAGGAATGCATGTCCCTGATTGCTGAGCCTGGACCATTCCCCACCTTGGGACATTCCTCCTACACTAATCAAAGTTCACCCTAGAGAGAATGTATAAACCCTAAGGAATGACTGTCCAGACCATTTCCTCTGTTAACCACAAGAGGAAAATATTGTCCTGTATCAACCTCAAAAACGGACCATTCCTCATGTTAACCAAAATGAGAAATCGTTGTCCGGCGAGGCGGGCTAGTCTTATTGAGTAACCCTCAAGAAGAGAGACTGCCCTAGACCACTCCCCATGTTAACCACAATGGGAAGTCGTTGTCTATGATACATCAACAATCAGACTACTTCCCGTGTTAACCACAATGGGAAGTGGCTGTCCGTTAGAGATCTCAATCCACTTTCTGAACAAGAAAGCATCTGTCCAAGATGGAATATTTTTCAATCTTGAAAATGAATGTCTTCAATAATGTTTTCAGTGCTCCCTCCTAACCTGGAGAGTCATTTCTTCCTTTTTCAATAAGAAGGAAGTTGTTTCCATGAGCTCCAGCTTGAGTATGCAAACTCTTTCATCTTGGATAGAAGCTTTACCAAAATGTCTGCTTATCTGCTCATCTGTGGAGATATGTATTGGAGAAATCATTTTCTCCTTTCTGGACTTCATCATGGATAATGTAATGCTTGATTTCAAATGTACTTTAGTCTAGAACACTGTGAAGGCCTCATGTAGATCTCAACAATAGAGTATATCATAGTTGGAAGACTGGAAAATATCCATGTGGCACTTCTTCTGTCATCATGAGATCTGATCTACTGAGTAGTCATCTTGATGTTATAGAAAATATTCACCACGCCTCTGTTGTGCACTGGAGGTTCTCTACCAAGTTATATTCTTTTATCTGCATATAAGAGTCTCTTTCTAGTATGCCTCAAAGTCTTGAGATTTCTCTTCATACGCTCTTTATTCAATTTCTATGGAGAACATTCTTTGTATTCATCTGATGTAGAACTCCAACTCATGGATGTTGCGGATGATATAATGACTCATGTAGAGATAAGTCTGGTGTACTGGAACAAGTAATCATCATAGCATTCTCCCTCCATCTAGGAACATATATGGTTCTAGATCTCACAATGCTTTCATTCATAAGTCTTCCATACACTATTCTTCATCACAACTTTCAGTTCTTCTACTTGATTGCTTTTAGTGAGTTCATATTAGGCTGGTAATCTTGTGATTCTTGATACAATGATTGGTTGTTCTGGTTTCTCTTTCTTTCTTGGAATCCTCATGTTCTTCTTCATTTTTTTCTTTAGCTCTTGGGTCCATGGAGTTTCTTATAGATTCCATGCCCTAGAGATTCCACTTCTTCCTTTCATCATAGGATCACGGATCTGGATGGACAACTAGGAATACTTTAAGGCTTCTCTTTGAAGAAGTCTTCTTCTGCGGTTGAACTGAAAACGTATTGTCTTTCATGGTTGCTACCATGGATATATATATTTCATCATATTCAATCGATCATAGGATTATCTCCCTCCTAACCCTTGCTTCATGTAAGAGTGCATATAATCGTCTCCCTCTGTCTAACAGAGTCCACACTTCCATCTGCATCCTTATTGTCTTCTGCAATATATAATTGGCTCTCTTGTCTAACAGAGTCCATGCTTCCGTCTTGTTGTCTTCTACAAAAGGTCATAAGTGTTTTTCCAATTTTCTCTTGATTGCTGACTTCTTTTTGTCTTTTCTTCTTCTAAGTTTCTTCATGATTGATTTGGCTTATCTTGCAATAGCTTCCACATGATTTGTATTTCATCCTTTCATGTGTATTCTTATCTTGTTGTTCTTCCATAGGTCTAGTTCTTCTTGGAATACATTATCTTCTAAGAGATAGATATACAAGATATATACAGGGACGATGCAAACAAGATATGTACAAGAAATAAGAAGAGTGTTGTTACCTTTTAGAAGAAGAAGTCTCTTCCATCCTGCTTAGTCTTCTTTGTAGGTTCCTTTTCTCCGGCAATTGATGCTTCGTGTTTCTCCTTCCTTTTCTTTAGCTCGAGACAATGATTCTTGTAGTCACCATACTTTCGACAATTGAAGCATTGTACTTCTGAAATGTCTTTCTCTTGATTTGGCTTCCTCTTTGAACCAAACTTCCTTTTGTTCCTAAAGTTCTTGAATCTTGTTGTGAAGGCTTGACCGTCGTACTTCTTTTGGGGTTTCTCTTTTGCATTGATCCTTGATTCTTCTTGAGCATAGCAAGTCCAAAGTTTTTCAAATGTCGGATACTCCTTCCTTGTGTTCATGCTTCAGAAAATGCATCCCACATCTTGGGAAGACCATTGAGTACTATGTTCACCAATTCATTTTCCGAAATGGTCTCTCCAATAGCTTGTAGTTGATCTCTTAACTGAGAGATCCTCACAAAATATGATGTTATGATGTCGTCATTATTCATCTTCATGTCATAGAGCTCATTCTTCATACTCATAACTTGTCCAATGTTTTTGACTGAGAATAGATTTTTTAGGGCATCGTACATCTTCTTCGATGAGTCAAGATGGGAGAAGTAGGGTATCAAGTGGTATTTTACGAATCCACTATGATACTCATGGCATTGATGTCAGCATCTTTGAACTTCTCCATAGCTACAATGTTATGCGATTCCTTCTCTTTTCCTTCTTCAAACTATAGTTTCACAATATTTCCTTTCACAATATCCAACACTTTATTCTTGGCAAGGATGAGGTCAATCCTTGTCTTCCATGCTCTGAAGTTAGAGGCTCCATCTAACTTATTCTCTGACTTCATAAAATAAGTCATGGTTGCTTTGGCTTGGTCAAACCCTAGATTTGACCATAGACTCAAACTTCACGTCTTGGCTTGTTGAGAGTATCAGGAGATGTGCTAGGCTAGAGCGCATTGATCTATCCAGAGATTAGGTCGATCCATTCACTTAAGGTGCCTCAACAAGAGGTTTATGGTTTCTGCAACTGCTCCTACTAGTAACCCTAGCGACAATGTCTTGGAAGCTGCTTCTGCTAGTAACCCTAGTGGCAGTTCCTCAGCTAGATCAATATCATAGCGACTATGTTTCCTTTCAGCGTTTAGACTGAATGAAGGAGGTGTGGGCCCATAACCTATTAGAATATAGAATATTGTGTGCTCGTTTTACCATTGATGATACCCTCGTCACCCAACCATAGGTTGAAGCCACCCTCCAAGCACCTTAACCTTGACTGAGAATTACTTTGGAAGCAAACCCTAGGCTAGATAGCCAAACAAGGTGTAGCGCATATTCCTCCAAGGATAGCACACCAACAATAGCTAATCAGATAGTCCAAACCCTAGACAAGAGATAGTCCAAGACAACACTAAAAACTGGTTGCTGCAGTAGCTGCACCTGCAGCTCTCCTCCACACGTGCAAACCAAACTGGGAACTGCAGTGCGCACTAGTTGTTTCTCTACAATTCTGAGATGTGTCAAATGAGAACTGGTGCCCTATATTTATAGTGGTTCTGCTAGATTTGATGGGGCCGACTTCTCCTTCTGGGTACATGTCTGTTCAGTATATTATTATTATTTCTAGTGGACTTCTTCTCTTGGAGGCTAATAACCTAATATAAATTATCTTCTTGAGCCGACAAGACTTCTAGGGTTATTAGCCAACTCATTAGGGTTTTTTCTTGATTTATGGAGTCTTCTATTCTCGTCGGGTTTACACATGGAGGTAAATACCTCCCACAGCTACCATAATATTAACAGATCCAAATGAAGACTTCAATGTATTCACTGACGCATGTAAAGAAGGGATTGGTGGAGTCCTCAATCAAAATGGGTATGTTGTATGCTATAAATCAAAGAAGTTGGAGGAGCATGAAAGGCACTATGCTACTTATGATTTGGAGTTGGCAGCCATAGTGTATGCCTTGAAGATGTGGAGGCACTACCTCATGGGGAAAATGTTCGAGTTGAGGAGAGACCATAGTGGTCTAAAATATTTTTTTGGACAAACTCTAAATGCCACACAAAGCAGATGGTTAGAATTTCTCAGTGAATATGACTTTGATATAAAGCATATCAAAGGGAAAGAGAAAAAGGTGGTTGATGTACTTAGTAGAAGGTTGCATGAGTTGCATGCTACAACCATTAGCATGTGCCAATCATATTTGAAAGACAAAATCTTAGAGACTGCAAAATCAGATATGCAATAGATGGAAATAATAACAAAATTACAAGGTATTTTGCAGTAGAAAATTGAAGACTATAAACTAGAAAATGATGAAATTCTCATGTACAGGGGCAAAATTTATGTACCAAATTCCCAGGAATCTCATGTACAGGGGAAAAATTTATGTACCAAATTCCCAGGAATTGAAAAATCTAATATTGAGAGAAATGAATAATGTACCTTATGTTGGGCACCCAGGTTATTAGAAAACTATTGCAGTTGTCAAGAGCCAATATTATTGGCCATGCATGAAGAAAGAAGTTATTGATTTTTTTGCCAAATGTTTCGATTGTAAAAAGGTCAAGGCTGAGAATAGACACCCAGTTGGTTTGCTACAACCATTACCCATTCCTGAGTGGAAATGGGAAGTTGTAACAATGGATTTCATCACCAAACTGGCCAGAACAAACAAGCAACACGATTCTATTATGGTAGTGGTGGATAAGATTACTAAAGTTGCCCATTTTATCCAGTAAAGCTCACTCACAAGGAAACCAACATTGTTGATATTTATATGAGAGAAATTGCTCGACTACATGGTATACCCAAGAAGACAATTGTGTCTGAGAGAGATCCAAAATTTACATCAAATTTTTGGAAAGGATTGTTTAGGGGATTTGGAACAAATTTGAATTTTAGAACAACTTATCATCCATAATCAGATGGACAAACAGAGAGGGTGAATCAAGTGATTGAGGATATGTTGAGGATGTATGTGATGGATAAACCATCAAAATGGGAAGACTGCCTACACTTAGTAGAGTTTGCTTATAACAATGGGTACTAGGCATGTCTAAATATGAGCCCATTTGAGGCACTTTACGATAGAAGGTGCAATACACCGGTAAGCTAGGACAACCCAATAGATAGAGCAATAGTTGGGCCACAATTACTCAGGCAAATGGAAGAGAAAATGTTGAAAATAAAACAAAATTTAAAGGTTGCTCAAGACAAGAAGAAAAACTATGATGATAAGGGCAGAACTCATAGGGAATTTAAAGTGGGTGACCATGTATTCTTGAAAGTAAAGGCCAACAAAAGTTCCATGAAGTTGGGAAATTGTTCAAAGTTGGCAGCTCGTTATTGTGGGTCGTTTGAAATCCTACAGAGGATTGGTCATGTAGCATACATTCTTTCCTTGCCTGCATCAATGTCTATTCATAATGTATTCCATGTATCATTGCTCAAAAAGTATATACATGATGCTAATCATGTCATTGATTGGAATGTGATTTAGGTCGAGAAAAAAAGGCTCCTTTCAGGTGCATCCAATGTGCATATTGGATGGGAAGATCAAGCATCTCCAGAATTGAGCCATAGAGATAGTTAAGGTCTAATGGACCTAGTACAGTTCTGAAGATGCAACTTGGGAGCACGAGGATGCTATGCAGGAAAAATACCTACATCGTTTTTAGGATTTTTGAAATTTTGGTTGTATATGCGTATATATTGCACTAAGGACAGTGCATAAATAATGGGGAGGGGAATGTAATACCCCTAGGTCGAACTCCAACTGTAAATTTAAATACAAATGTACTTAAGATGGTGATTTTTTTGATACAATTTTGCGTGCACCTTCCATGGTATAGTTTGCACATGTATTGCACACTAAAATGATGAAGTGTGCACATTTCAGGATACCGCATGCAACAAATTTAAGTGCGCACGATTATGAGGCTAGAGAGCCTTTGTGTATATGTTGTGTTTTGAGGTTGGTGAGTCGGGATGAGGAAAGGAAAACATATATTTAATGTAAATGTAAATGTAATCACACACAAATAGTAATGAAAAACAAATCATTGTGGCATACCAACCATGTAAAAGAGTATGGGGGACTAAACTCCACTAGTTAGGCAAAGTGGGCTAAAATTTAAGGATAAGTGGCTAAGATAGGGAGATTAAGCCAAAAAGGAATATTATATTAATACTCCTTAAATTATAAAGTATGGATAATTGTTTTATCCTAATTTCTAAGGATGGGGACAAGTGGGCCAAAGTAGTTCTCAACATGACAAGTGTCAAGTTGGGAACATGAATACATATAGTTTCGACTTAGTTCATTTTCCCATCATTCCATCATCATGCACTCACTCATTCAATTGTCCTCCGTACCTTCATGTCACTTTACATGTAACCATACCCATACCCCTACCTGTACCTGGTTATCTTAGGAGTTGGATTGGAGAAGCAGGTTGTCAGGTTCGCGGGATATTGAAGAGGAGGGTTGTTAGGCATGTGAGAAATTCTCTCTAGGTGAGAGAATTGTTGGGAATTGATTTCCCAAAGGTGCCAAACTGTAGCTACAAGTCTCTGAGACTTCCTGTCTAGTCTATTACTGAAGCCTCAAAAAAGAAGTGGGGCAGCTGAGGGATTTTTGAGCAGAGAAGGCACACTTCTTGGTGTGGGACATGCATGTGGGGAATGAGGGACTGTAGGTTCTTCTTTCGAGTTGGAAACTTTGATGAAGTTTTTCCCGTTGTTTGAGATACATCAACTTGGTTAGGAATTCATTTACCTAGGTGGAGTTTATTCCCAACTCGGGGGTGACCCACTGCCAAGAGTTTTGAGAAGTGTGGTCAAAGGTTGGGAGGAACGCGGAAGGTATGCACGCAGTTGGTGATTCTTTTACCAAGATCGTTTAGGCAAGAATACTTTAGCCTATCAGATATTTATCTTGGATTTCTAATCCAATCATTGTATGGAAAAAGACTGGCAAGATTAGGATATGTGTTGATTTAAGAAATTTAAACCAAGCTTCACTTAAGGAAAAGTATCCTCTACCAAACATGGAGTATATTTTGCAAAGGGTCACCAGAGAAGAAATGATGTCCATGATTGATGGTTTCTCAGGATATATTCAGGTGTTGGTAAAGGAGGATGACCAACTAAAAACTGCTTTCACCACCCCTTGGGGAACTTATAAGTATTTGAGAATTCCCTTTGGACTAACCAATGCAGGGGCCACCTTCCAGTGTTCCATGGATTATGATTTTAGGGATCTGATCAGGACACTTATAGAGATCTATTAAGATGATCTAACTATTATCTCCATTTGGTTGTGGAGCCTGATTATCTTCCTAATTAAGAGGTTTGTTTCAGTCATGCTTGGACCCCATTCCCTAACGGGGGGTGTGGGGGGGATCCCCCCCCCCCCACAAATGTTTCCAGGGGTGTCTAGGGAGGTGGCGACAATTTTTGTAGCCCTCCTGGTGGGGGATTCAAGGGTAGCGCCCATGAAGTGAAATATTGGGCAAAATTGCCTTGTAAAATATTGTAATTTCATAGTCAATCTGGATCGTTCATTATAAGGTCGCAGATCTGACGGTAGAAGTTATTTTAGGGTTTTTATCTCTAGAAGGAAACCCTCTCTTATGCAGGAATTGTATTGCAAATGTGTATTATTGTGAATATTGTATTCTAAGAGAGGAGATTGTGAGAGAAAGTAGAGGAAGTTACAACGAGCGTGTTGTAGGTTGTATCCCTTCATTTTGTTGGATAATAAAAAGGAAGGACCTGGAAGTTTCTCTGGTGGATGTAGCCCACGCTATGTGAACCATGTATACATGTGTCTCTATTGTATTGTGTATATTTTGTGTTTTATTTTTGCATTTATTTTATTTTATTGCTCCGTGATCCCATTTTTCTAACAACTGGTATCAGAGTGAAAGGTAGCTCGCAGGAAAAGAGGGTTCCTGGTTCGAGTGGGAGCAATGGAAGAATATGGAAAGTTTAGGGTCAAGAAATTTAACGACCAAAACTACTAGTTATGGAAGATGCAGATGGAAGATTATTTATATCAGAAGGATATATTCCTACCATTGGGTGGAATAGCAAAGAAGTCGACGAACATGAAGGACAAAGAATGGGAGCTCTTGATAGAAAGGCACTAGGAACGATACGATTGAGTTTGGCAGCATCGATGTCTTTCAATATTTCAAAAGAAAAGACAATGAAGGAGTTGATGGACACATTGGCTAAACTGTATGAAAAACCCTTGGCATCCAATAAGATATTTCTAATGAAGAGATTATTTAATATCAAGATGTTAGAAGGTGGGTTTGTTGTAGATCATTTAAATGAATTTAATACGATTACTAATCAGCTAAGTTCTATAAAAGTGGAATTTGATGATGAGGTCGGGGCTCTTCTAATCCAGTGCTCATTTCCAGAAAGTTGGAATGGCTTGGTCATGGTTGTAAGTAACTCTGTCTCTATTTCATACACTCTAAAATTTGACAATCTTGTTGGTGTTATCCTTAGCAAGGAAATGCGATAAAAAAGCACAAGTGAGACATCAGGTAATGCGCTGACCGTGGAGAACAGAGGAAGACAAAAGGATAGAGGAAAGGGCTTAGGGAACCGTGGGAATTCGAGGAAGGGAAGATCCAAATCCAGACTAGGAAAGATAGAGTGTTGGAATTGTGGGAAGAAAGGACATCTAAAGAAATACTGCAGAGCTCCAAAGAAACAAAGAGATGGAAAACAAGAGAAAAATCAAGAAACAAATGTAATTGGTGATGTGTTAAAAGATGCCTTGATTCTTTCTGTAGATAATATTTCTGAGTCTTGAGTAGTATATTCATGGTCTTCATTTCATGCCACACCCCATAGGAAATATTTTCTAGATTATGTTCAAGGTGATTTTGGATAGGTTCATTTGGGTGATGATGCACCATGCAAAATTATTGGAATGGGTAAGGTAAAAATAAAGCAAAAGAATAGAAACCAATGGTTATTGAAAGAGATAATACATGTACCAAATCTAAGAAAAAATCTGATTTCAACAGGGCATTTGGAAAGTGAAGGTTGTACATCTATATTTATAGATAAGGTGTAGAAGGTCACCAAAGGATCACTGGTGATAGAAAAAGGAGAGAAGGTAGGTACATTGTATTTATGTACTGGTAATACTGACTCTTCTATCTCTTTAGCTTCGACATGAGTGGATACAACAATGTGGCATCATAGACTTGGACACATGAGTGAGAAGGGGATGTAGATACTTCAAAAATGAAATTTGTTGCCAATATTTAAACAAATTGATTTGGATTTCTGTGAGCATTGTGTTATGGAAAACATAAGAGAGTTATATTTCTCAGAGTCAGAAAAGAAAAGAAGAGTGAAAGGTTAGATCTTGTGCATACAGATTTATGGGGACCAACTCGTGTATCATCTCTTGGTGGCTCTTGTTATTATGTTACTTTTATTGATGATGCAACTAGAAAAACTTGGGTTTATTGCATTCGACAAAAATCTGATGTTTTTGATACTTTTAAGAAATGGAAAGCTTTGGTTGAGAATGAGAAGGGGAAAAAGGTTGAAGTGTCTCAGATCAGACAATGGAGGTAAATACTGTAGCAAGGTGTTTGATGATTATTGTTCATACCATGGGATTCGTAGAGAGAAGATAGTTCCAAGAACACCACAAGAAAATGGTGTGTCAGAAAGGATGAACAGGACCGTCATGGAGCGTGCAAGGAGTATGAGATTGCATGAAGGGTTTCACTTAAAGTTTTGGGCAGATGTTGTAGATACAGTTGTTTACTTGATAAATAGAGGACCTTCAAGTTATTTGGATGGTTTCATTCTAGAGGAAGCATGGACAGGTAAAAATTTAAACTATTCATTTCTGAACACTTTCAGTTGTGAAGCATCTGCCCATATTGATAAAGAAAATAGAACAAAGCTTGAAGAAAAATACAATAAGTGTACCTTTATTGGATATGGTGTTAATGATTTTGGTTATCGCTTATGGGATTATGAAAATCACAAAATAATTAGGAGTAGACATGTCATATTCAATGAGAAGGTCACGTATAAAGATCAGTTGCAGGGAAGGAAACAGGAAGAAGAAAAACTGGAATACACAGTGCTTGATGAGATCACTAAAAAATAAATTCCAAAGGTACCAGAAAATCAAAATGTACAACAACATGAGAAACGGGTACAGGAATATGATCTAGAGATCAAACCATACAAGATAATTAAAGGGAAAGGATTGGCCAAGATGATGACATAAAGCATTCAAGAGACCATTGAGGTAGGAAATAAGGAACAAATCAACATTACCATAAGTGAATTGGAGAACAATGAGTGGTATTCATATGTCATTTATTACATGAATAACCTCACTTTCCCTGATCATTTGGTAGAACATAAGAGGAGAGCCTTAAGGCTCAAACCTATGAAGTATTTCCTAACAGAGGACAATATCGGGTGGAGGAACCCTGATGGGGTGATCCTCAAGTGTGTGAGTAAGGAAGAAGCTGAAAAGTTGATGACCAACCTTCATTTAGGACATTGTGGAGGCGATTTTGCAGGATGCACCACTGCCCATAAGATTTTAAGGGCAGGATATTATTGGCCCACTATTTTCTCCTACATGCATCAATACGTCAAATATTTTCAATCGTGTTAATTCTTTACCGACAAGCAATGCCTCCCTTCCCCTTAAGCCAGTGGTCGTAGAAGCGCCCTTTCAACAATGGGGATTGGATTTCATTGGCGAGTTCAAAGAAAACTCTAGTAATGGGTATCGATGGGGTTTGACCACCACTGACTACTTCACCAGATGGGTGGAAGCTATTCCAATAAAGAAAGCAATAGAAGAGGTAGTGATGAAATTCCCTAAGGAAACGATTATCACTAGATTTAATGTTCCTACCAAAGTAACCAAAAATAATGAAATTTTTTTTAGCCTGATGGAACTTAATGAGTTTTTCTTTAAGTATGGGATCGTTTTATCACACTCCTAAAATTATTAGCCATAAGGAAATAGATTAGCATAATCCAACAACAAAAACATTGTGAATATTGTGAAGAAAATTGTTTGGGAAAACAAGAAAAGTTGGGATAGAAAAAATAAGTATGCCTTGTGGGAAGACTGCACAACTACCAAGACCTCCTCCGGAAAAACCCCTTTTGAGTTAATCTATGGGTTAGAAGAATGATTACCTACAAATCTCCATATTCTAGGACTACAAATAGCCCACCAATTTGTTACAGATAAAGAAGCATTGTAGGGGCGAATTGATCAACTCATGGAATTGGATGAAACTCGAAGAATGGCCTTTGATCAAATGGAAAAATAATTAAGAAAATGTGAAAGGGACTTTTGATCGAAAGGTGACACAAAGAGATTTAAATAAAGGGGACTACGTCTTAATGTGGGCCAAGAGGAGAGAAAAACGTGGAATGCATAAAAAATTTGATAGTCTTTGGTTGGGACCCTACAAAATAGAGGAAATATTCGGGCCAGACTCTTTTTACTTATCCACGACATAAGGGAGGAGGATGCCACTATTGGCGAATGGATCTCTCCTCAAACATTATAACCAAGGAAACACTTGACTTATGCAGGCCCCAAGGCCTAGGTAAGTAGGTAGGTCATATTGCTTTCCTTGCATTTTCATATTGATTTCTTATTTTAGTTTAGATGCATTTCATATTTCATTTTTCTCTACTTGCATATTGATTTCATGCTTAGTTTAGAAATTTTTGACAACTTGCTAATATTTTTTTTTTAGATTAGTTTCGATTTTGGTTTTGATGTATATGGATGAAGGGTGATAGAACCACCCTAGATTTTACAGTTTTTTTTTTCAGTGTACGCACAGGTCTACCAGGAGATGTTGTGGTTGTCATGCACTCTACGACGATAACATTTCCCCAAGTAGGAGCCATATGTTATCCCCATTTCGTGGGATAACTAAGGAGATGATTTTTCTAGGCCCTTAGGTTGAAAACATGGAGTATTGAGATAAAGCTTGACCATATAGTTTCCACTTGCATAGATGGACACCCACCTCACCACCACAACTCTGGGTTTATCATGACGACATCCACCACATCAGCTAGCCTTCGAAAGACATTGGGTCTTTCTCCATGAGGTACAAGTCAGGTATTTTGGTGAGTGTCATTTCAATATTTGAGGCATTTGAGTTTGTTCCATATATTATTGATTTTGATTATGTGACATTTGCTTGGACATTATGCTCTCTACCTNGAAAGACATTGGGTCTTTCTCCATGAGGTACAAGTCAGGTATTTTGGTGAGTGTCATTTCAATATTTGAGGCATTTGAGTTTGTTCCATATATTATTGATTTTGATTATGTGACATTTGCTTGGACATTATGCTCTCTACCTCATTTCACCTTGGTGGTTGACATTGAGCCCTAGTAAGTGGGTCACCCTTAGGGATATGTATTCTACTGGGAGGTCCTTTTGATGAGTCATCATGCCATTCCCGACCATATTTTCCACTTTCCACACTTCATCCCCTCATCTCCTCACCTTTTGTGTTTTTCAGGTGTACTGACACAAGAAGGGGTTGTCCCTCACTTCATGGGAAGAAGAGGCTGAAGTCCCAGAGGCTTGTGGATGGAAAAAGAAAAAAACGTAGTTATGAACCTTCCAAATTCTCACCCAAAGAGGTCTTGAGATAAATGAAAAGATTCTCCTAAAAAAATCAAAGACCCGCAAAAGGAAAATAACATTATATAGATGTCCCCACTTGTTGAGGTGCGTACACTCATGCAGTGTCCCTTTATTTCCTTGCATATGTCACTTTGTGTACCTATATATTCAAGTGGCCTTATCGTACTTCCCCCCAAGCTAATCGATCCACAAATAGGGAGTACCTAAGGTTTTGGACTATTAATTAATTAATGACAATGAATGGGTTTGGAAAAAGGATGCATTGAAAACGAAGGTGCAACATACCCTCTACAAAGGCACCCATAAGTGAGACACTAAAATCCCTTGTATGTCATGAACCCCATGCCCAAAATTATTTCCCTCATCCATCACACATAATCCTCATGAATTAGATGGAGGTCCCCTCGGGAAACACCCCTAAACTTGAGGAACGATTCACCCAATAGGTCATTTTGTCAACCCTCCCATATTCAAACTTGGTAAATTGCATAGGGTCTTTGAGAATTAGTTTATTTTGATGAGGTAGTTTGTATGTACATGATTAGATGGATCTTTTAGTGATTTGATTTATTCATCATGATTATTTTACTTGAGATCCTTGGAGGGTGTATCCATTTGTCTTTGCAGGACCCAGCTGGTGGACAATTTTGGAGGAACAAGACTAGCTTGGGCTTCCATGAGGCTTGAAAACCAGAGATTGGATGGAAAGGACCCACATGAAGGATCATAATGAATTGAATTTGGAGGCCTATAATACATGTTGGATGACATTTCCTAGCCCTTAGATTCCAAACATTTTTCTTGGAGAGGCCTAAACATCACCCTTGAAAAGTTGATGTCATCATTGGGGATAGGGTTTGGTGGTGAGGTTGTTATTTGTTGACACTTGTCATGAATTGGTGGGAGGAGGATATAACGCATGAGAGGGAGGCTCTAGGATCCCCAACGAATTCAACTTACTCCTCCAACTTGTGTAAAGGGTCAAAATGTCACCCTTAGAGGGTGACATCATGTTTTAGGGTTTTCTTTCATGTGAAAAAGTAAAATTAAATAATATTATTTGTGTAAAGGGGAAAAATAAAGGTTGTTGCCCCCTTATTTTGTGTTTACCCTAAATTATGTGGAAAAACTATGTTTTATACATTTTTTATAAATAGAGATCATTTGAATCTCATTTGATAAAATAACTCTCCCATTTTGAGAAGTACATGGCTAAACTTTTCGCTACACTTGAGCATTTTTGGTATCTCTCTCTCTTGCAAATGGTTTTTTGTGTTATCTCTTGGTGAATGGATGAAGTGAAGTGATGTGAACCTATTGAAGGCTTTTTCTTTTTCTCTTGGATGGTAATTTGCATGGTGAACTAGGGTTTGATATCTCTTTTCTTGGAATTGGTGAGGAAAAATATGCATGTGTTAGTTCTTTCTTGCTCATTATTGGTCATTATTGGCGGAAACCCTAGGAGGATTATGTTGGATACACCCTCCATTTGTGCTTCATCTCGTTTATAAGGTTATAAGGTTATAATTTATAGTTTATGCTTGTCCACCTAATATTGTACATGTATATTGGCTTGTTCTTGTGTCTCGGGCAGGTACACCACTCTTCACAGGGACTCTTACCTCTTGGAAAACTTTAGGGGGGAATCTCCTTCATCTCTCCATTTTTTGTCTCATTTCCCCAAGGGTCACCAGGATTCCCCCCTTGAGTTGATTATTTAATCTCTAAAGTGATGGGAATACCTGCCTAAGGTGGCAGTGGTTAGGTGTTCTCTAAGTTGTCATTGTTTAGTGGTTGTGAGATAACACAACCACAACGCAATCTTTTTAAACAAAGTTCAGATCTGAATTTCAAATACAAGGCACATATTGTAATCTAAAAATTGCCTCAGGAATGTAATCTATATCCCAAGGATTATCCGCAGGACTACACTCAGCAGGTGTAATAAAGTTTCCTTTGCAACGTAACACAAAACCAATGAAGGAAAGGAAAGATAGTGGATTCCAAACTGACCATCAACGTGCCCACTGTCTAAATGAGCCAACCACGGTTTAATGCAACACCTAATGTTGCACTAGCGTTGTCAATTCACCAACTTAATAGAACACAACTAACCAAACCCAAATCCATTGTAGCCTACACCACCAACCAATCGATTTATTATTTATTTTTAATTTTTTGGCCAGTGCAACCCATAATAAGATAAGAAATTGTCAAATCAAACAAAGCCCACACATTCAACCAATCCAAAACTAGATAAATAAAATTTTAAGATATTCAAAAATTGTTTTTTTCCAAACTATAATGTTTAACCTTTATGGAAAATTCACGACTCCACGGATTAATCAAAATTCAAAAGGTATAAAAACTTAACATAGTTTTTCATATATTTTCATAGTCTCTTTTTCTAAAATTAATATAGTTAATGTTGCACTAATCGATCAATTCACCAACTTAACACAACACCACTAACCAAGATCACATTGATTGCAACCTGCACCATGGTTTCATATATTGTCACAATCACTTTCGCAAAACTCAACATAGTTAATGTTGCATTAACTGGCCATATCACCATTTTAATAGAACACCACTAACCAATCCCACATTGATTGAATCATGCACCACTAACCAAGCCCACATTGATTGAAGCCTGCACCACTAACCAAGACTGCATTGATTGAAGCCTACACCACTAACCAAGCTCGCATTGATTAAAGTCAACACCACAGATCAATCAATTTTTTTATTTTATTTTTTTTCCTAGCACAACCCGTAATAAGATAAAAATAAATTGTTAAATCAAACATAGAATTTTAAGACATTTGAATTTTTTGTTTTTGCCAAACTCTAATGTTTAACCTTTTTCGTAAAATTCATGGCCTGACGAATTAATAAAAAGTCAAAGTTGGGTTGACATCAAGGTGATTACAATATACCTAACCTTTCGCAGCTATAAAATTTTTCAAATCAAATAGAGCCCACACATTCAACCAACCAAACATTAGATAAATAGATAGAATTTCAAAATATTCGAAAATTGTTTTTTTGCCAAACTCTAATGTTTAACCTTTGCGAAAAATTCATGGCTAGACGGATTAATTAAAATTCAAACCTCGGTTGACGCTAAGGAAATCACAATTTTCCTAGCCTTTGCCATGTATGATAATTTATTTTTTATTTTCTTGCACAATACAACCCATAATTAGAGAGTATATCTAAGTGCAGTAAGTCGGTGCCAAGCCAAACAATTCTCTCTGCAACAGGTTATATGCATGCCCTTGGTAGCTAGAGGTACACACATATTTAAACTCACAATATCAGATAAATGTAAAATGAATACCGCAAGCCACATTGTAACATTGAATACACAAAGCATAACTCTTGTCTTCATAAACAAATGCATATGTGTCATAGATTACATTAGAATGAGAACGAAGAAAATTCTCAAAAATTATGTGAATGTCCCTCAATGTGACTTTAAGTCTTTTACAAGGTTCAACGTCCAAGATATATATAAATCCTATTAAGTCCCTAAGTTTGCATGATTAGAGTATTTACCTATACAACTATAATATGTCATATATACTATGTAAATATTAAGCCTATAGTGTCATTGCTAACTTCTGAAGGGAACAAATTGTTCCTTCACTATGGAAAAAATGGCTAAATTGATAGTAGTTAGGATAATAAGTTAACAAGCATCATGTCACTCAGATCGATATTCTGGACCATGCAAAGCAGTGGACTATGTGATGCCGTGACAACAAGGGTTATGCAACATTAGGGACAGAGTGTTATGTAGCATCTAGATACAAGGCAAAGATAAAAAATAGTTTTTCCTTGCCAAATGATGTGGACATTCAGAGTGTCAACACCAAGACTCTTTACTCAATTATAATAATTTGCAGAAAAAAACAGAAAAATCAAAGCAATTTGACTTTGAAATAACCAAGTTATTTCCAA
>ML787209.1:21615-44980 GCA_009831015.1 Picea engelmannii | reverse complement strand
ATATATATATATATATATATATATATATATACTTTCTTGGCATGAAATAAAATTATCTTATAAACTCTGTGGTGAATACATAGGGTGGTGAATATATCTCTTTAGTGAATATTATCTCTGTGGTGAATACATAGGGTGGTGAATATATCTCTTCGGTGAATATTATCTTTGTGGTGAATACATATGGTAGTGAATATTATCTCTACAGTGAATACATATGATGTTGAATATATCTACCCGGTGAATATTATCTCTACGGTGAATACATGAGTGAATATTATATTTGCGGTAAAAATATCTCATCCAATAGTATTTCTATAGTGGTGAATATTATCTTTGTGGCTCTACTGCATGATTATTTATCGGGTCTGGTGAATCTTGTTTGGGGTAAATATGATCTATGATAATTCTGTTAGTGACTATTCAAACCCTTCCATAATCAGGGGCACAAGTTCCTTATTTATTTTTCTTTTCAATATGAATAGTCACCGTCGATACCTAAATCAAATAGAGGAAGGAATAACAAAGTAACCCTAGATAGTTTGGATGAATCTATAGAATCAATAGAAAAACGTACATAAGAGAGAGAAGCCAAACTTCAAAGTGAATTAGTAGCAATGCTTTGAAGTGAGTTACTAGCAATGCTTGATAATAAATTTAGATCCTTTGAAGACATTATTGAGAGACAAATTGATCCATATTTAGGAGTGGAATGAATTGATTAACAGACTGAATACAATAAACACAGAGACATGGAGAATAACACAATTATCCAGTGAACAATATCTTCTATTAAATAATGAAATAGGTTGAAACTATAAAACTATAGAACTGAAAACTTGCTCAAATGGTGGTAGTTATCTCTAAGAAGAGATGTGGTTTCTATGCACATCTGTCTGAGAAGAATGGATTACAATTAGGCTCCATAGGCCTTTTTGATAGTACTCATGAATGCCAAAACCCTAGACATCCAAAAACCTAACCCTATAAGGTGAAATGCCAAAAGTCGTGTGGGCCCTATGGGTAAGTTGGTGTAATTTGGTACCTCAACTTCCTAGAGCCATATCTTTTTCATACGATCTCCATATTAGGTGCATGATAGCCCGTTGGAAAGGTATTTTTGAGAGCTACACATTTCGCTATCAAAATCTGACTTTGTGTACAATTTGATTGTGGAGAGCCAAAAAAACAACGTTTAGGGCCCCAAAATAGCCCCGAAAGTACAACAAGATGTGTTGACATGCAAACATACAAAATAATCCATTTGGATTAGGTGAGAGGCCACCTATATCCACCTGGAGGATGTGTGGAGCTTCAAACAACCCCAAAAGTGTAGAACCCACAATTACAAAGCAGTACAGAAGAACGTGTTGAACAAAAATGGACACGAGGAACCAATTGGAATAGGTGGGTAACCAATATCTGCTTGGATCAATCATCCCCCCTTAGGAAGAAATGGTCTCCATTGTGTTGATATCCCCCATAAGGTGAGGAAAATTCTGTTGGATTTGGCCCCGGGTGAGCCACTTGCCTTGGTATAGGAGTTTCCCTGCCTTGACAACCTGATAAAGTTAGATCTGCTGCTAGCGAGTGCCCTTGACCTGTGTGTTCTACACATTACTTTGGTCACCCTAGTGATCGACTGATGACATGTGTTTAACTCACTTACATGTTCCCTGAAAATACTAAAAAAGACTTTCTCCATGAGAAAAGTGGTTTGCTTTTCCTCTCTGAAAAAATATGGCAAGGAATATCGTCGCACCCTGCTCTATGCTTGGGGTGCGACGATGCTTGATCGTCGCATTCTGCACCAAAGTGGACTGTGGCGTCGTCGCAGGTTGCCTGTGCATAGGGTGCGATGATTCTTAAGCAAGGGAAAATTTAAAATTCACAAATGTTCTAGAAGATGAGGTGACCTCCGATCAGTTTGGATATTACTCACTTATATGATTTAGTGGGATCATCCTAATCTCCTCATCCATCCCTCTTTCACCCTATATAAGGAGGGATCTCTCATGGAAAAGGATAATATTTGCATATGCATGAAGAGTTCTACTATAGATTATACTTGAGATAACTTTTCTTTAGCTCTCTAAGTCAGATTGTGGATCTTCTTCATCAAAGCCATTGGAGCAAAAGTGTGTGTGTTGGAGGAAAGATCCATCGAAAGGGATATTGCAACATCAAGGCATGGGTTGTATTCTCCACTTTCCATTTTAATATAATGCAGCAATATAGTTCTTCCCTATAAAGGTGTCTTGGCTTTTATTTCATAACTCCTTGATCTTATACATAGAATTCATTGGAATATATATATATATATATATATATATTTGTTCTCTCTCTTTGTTGTTTTGTGTTTCTTAAACAAGTTCACCATCCTGCAGATCCAAATATGGAGTGAAAAGGATGACACTAGCGAGGATCAAGCATCATTTAAAAGGTATGTCACTCGTCCCTCTCTGAAATGGTTTATATGACAATGAAGTCTAAGGTGAAGTTTGTATTATGTCTTGTTTTGTTCTAGCTTCCTATGGAATTTAGGGAGATTAGTTTGTGTTCACACTAATCGATTTGTTCGATAAAAAAATTGGAGACCATACTGGGGATACGACCTATTTTTGGTTTTTTTCTTCTTATTTTCTTTTAGTCTGCCTTCTTTTGATCAATTTCATTCTCTGAGTCTGTGGGTGATCCATCTTGACTCTCTGGTCCTGAAATTTCATTGAGAATTTTTGTCATTTTTTCCATTTTTCTTTCTATTTAGAGATTGTCACATTGTTTCTTATTGACATCCTGCAACGATTCCTTGTCATCACACTTTACTTGTACATACCAAAGCGGCAACATCACACTATGGCTTGTTGAAATCCTATGAAGATCCTATATCGTCGCACTATACTCCTCTGTAGCCTGCGGCGATTCCTGTAAGAATTGTTGGGTGACAATTGAATTTCTTTTCTTCACCCAGATTTGTCTTCATTGCCTGGGATGAACTTTTGGCATTGGTGAATGATTGTTTTACAACTTTTACCCTGGATTTAATTGATTTTCAAGGATTGAAAGTATTCTTTACAAACTTTGCAAGTTTTGTTTCTTGACTTCTCGTCGCAAGGGTATAATCTCAAGATTTTGTTCTTGGGTGCTTGTTTGATGAGTAGTCCTTGATTTCTTTTGAGTTTTGGATTGTTTTTACTTTGTGGATTGTTGATTGATTAAGAGACAATTTTTGTTTGTATTCAACAAATTTTTTCTTATCATTTCATTTTTTTCTTACATTGTGAGTTTGATTTGGGAATAGTGTTGAGAGTGCACTAGTTTTCTTGGACCATTCTTTCTTTTCTTCATTACATCTTTGATCTGATTTGAAAAGGAAAGAACTGAAGTTTATTTTTCTTTTTAGTAGTCTTTGTAAGAAATTTTTCCATTCATATATTTGTTGAAAGGGGAAAATTGGAAAAGTTGATAGCTTTGATTGTTTGGAATTCATATCATTCAAAAATTGAGAAATTGTACTGGTAGCTTTTGTATTTTGGAAAAGAAAAACCTTCTCCCTGCTGTAATTAGAGTTCATTGAATGAAACGTTTGCATTTCATCTCTTCTTGCATCTTATTGGGTCAAGGTAAAATATATCATCAGTTTCACTTCTGTTTCCCTTTTGAGTAAGCAACAACCTTTAAAATACAACGTAATTTTAAAATCTATTAGCAACTTTTATTTTCTAGAACTTTTCTACACCAACATTAGCTAGGATAGCACTTTGGAATAGGTTGTAAGGCACACTCTCCAAAGCATCGAAACACAAAATAGTATCCTGTGATAGGGAGAGTATAAATTCACTTGCTACATTTTGTCCTGGGAAGCCCTTCTAACACAAGGGTCAATCATGAGGTCGCATTAGGACCGATAGAGTTACTCACCCTGCTTTGTTGGTCTTAGTGTAGATATTGCACATATTATTGAGGGTCACTTGAGAAGAAAATAATGTGGGGACCTTATCGAGTTGATTTCGGGCTTAGATACCCTAACCTTGTGCGTGGATCAGATTGTTAATTGCTTCCCCAGGCTTCATTGTCGTAATTAGTAACCTTAGTGGCCTGTCTCTTTAGAGTCTTTACACGAGGTGACTGTGGAGGGGCAAGTCTTCACAGTACCTGGAATCGACATTGGCCAAACTCACTTAGGCTCCTTGGAGGGTATACCCACGATTATGTGTGGGATTTTGCACCAAGGTGTAACTCCATTAAAAAGGTCATCAACGTAAATTTTCCACCCGCTTTATCCCAACCCCTTCTTGTCTCAATTTCATAACGTTGGATTTCATCACCAACTAGTGACTTTGAAATAAGAAGGTTTGTTTGTGTGTATGATATTTATATTTTATTAGTGAGTGTTGTTTGTTGCTCTAGTTGACCATAGATTTCTTTCACTCATTATTCGGTGTGGCCAACATCATCCCTCCCTGTTCACGTAGGATGCAAGGATTACCTGCGGAAAATCTGAAAGAATATACTCCTTTGCTTGCTAACTCACCATAGGGTTCTCCTAAAGGAGAAGTCAATAACGACGTAGCCTCTGAGATTGGAAGTTCTACTCCATTGGGGGAATCCATACTTCCCGTAAATCCATTATTGAGTGTTGTATGAGATCCACTTTTTCTCCAGATAAATTCATCAGGAGACGTTGTTGTTGAAGATTATACTGGAATACCTACTGGACCTCACACAGAATCTGGTGTAGATGATCTTCTCTTTCAGAGTGAGTCGTTTAGAACCCTAGTTCACACTGCTAGAAATTTTGATCCTAGCTCTTCTAGTCCTATTCGTTCTCTTTGGAGAACTTCTTTGGGACAAGATATTTTTGAAAAACTAGGAATGATTCATCTATGCCAGAGGACCTCTAATCAACCTATGGCATCACATACTCATGTGACTTCTACTGCCTATACAGTCCCCTTAGATCATTTTACCGGCATGACCAATAATGTTCTTACAGTATCAGATCAATTGTTGGTTGGTTCTCATACAATTCTTCCTCTCCATCTCGCTAGCTCTACCAGGGTCCCACAAACTACGCATGTTTATGTCAGAAGTACAATAATCACTCAAGCTCCTATTGGAACACCACTTTCACTTAGACCAAATCCGTCACTTCCACTTGGGTATCATGCTCTAAATACTTCTATTGCTAATCCTGCCCAAAATCCATCCAGAGGGGCTAATCTTTTTGTTCCTCCTGGGTATAATGTTGCTAGTAGTTATGTTCCTACACCTACCCAAGTTCTCTCTGGGGGGCCTAGAACTCTTCCTCCACCTTTACCTGGAGGATTTAATCATCCTAGCCTAAGTAGCTCCAATCAAATGGGGGGAACAATTCATTCTGTCGCTTCTAGTTTTCAAATTTTTGTTGAGGTCAACCTCAAGTTAGGGGGAAACCCCAAGTCGGGGGTCATAACACAGTGTATGGGCAGTATATCCCTGGATTACAGTCTTAACCTTGGAATTTTCCTTTCCAAGGCCATCAACATCTGCATGGGGGGAAACCTCCTCAAGTTAATTCTTTTGTACCCCCTAATCCTGGGCAACCATATCCAGGTTCTATGAATCCTACTTGGGGTCAAGGTTTTCAATCTAATGCTCTTTCCCACATAAGCTTATCCAATCAACCAACTCAAGTTGTATATTTGAATCAAAACCCTCCACAAACAAATTTGATAGGACCCTCTAACTATATACAAAATTCTTATGGTCCTACTGTTAAACCTACCAAACTACCTCCTCAGAATTACACCTTTCCTCAAGTAAACAGATAGTTGTCATTTCTTGCTACTTTAGATTTACCGGATTTGTCTAGGATTTTGAATGATCCTATCTTGCATTCTCCTTATTGGTTGGTCATACCTTCCAAGTTACCATTAGACATTCCCAAGTTTAATGTCCGATCAAGAGAATACCCAAATAATCAGATCATGACTTTCCATATTTGGTGTTCATCCAACTCTTTGATGGATGACTACATTAGATTACATATTTTCCAACGAACTCTGATGGGTTTGGCATCCAAATGGTATATTGAATTACCGTGAGGATTCTTTGATGAATTCAATACCTTAGCTATGGATTTATTAACACATTACCAGCTACCAATCCGATACAAGACAGGAACTAGAATTTTGAGCTCATTTAAACAATCTTCATCCACTCACATTTATGATCACATTCATGAGTGGAGGAGGAGAAGACGCTTTATCAAACTTCCCCTTCCTGATCAAATATTGGTCGAGTGTTTTACTAAGTCACTCATTGGTTCTATAGCCCATGATGTTTCCATGGGTAGTGTCGTCACTGAAGAGCAGGCAATTAGTCATTCTCAATACTTGGATCTTGTTTATTCACAAACGGGCACACTATATGACTTGATCACTGATGCTCCTCGCCCGTCTACAAATCAAACCCCAACGCCTCCAGTAGCTTCTCATGTTGTTGATGGCGTGATTGGAACCTTCCACGTCGAGAATCAACCTAAACAAGCCAGTCATGCCAATCCCAAGTCTAATATTGCTAATGTACAAAATAATCCTCCTCCTACTCCTTATCCTGGTAAAACTTCTGAATTTAATGTGGTTCAATCTACATCTACTGGTAAAAACAAAATAAAAAGAAAGGGAAGGCAAAGAATAAGGAGGAAAAAAATAATAATCAACCATCTAATAAACCCAAGACTCAGCCTCCTGATGACCAAGAAAAGCGCAAACCTCGTTATCCTTGTCTTATTTGTGGTGAGTATCATTATATGAAATATTGTCCACAACGTGTTGGGGTTACTAAGTTACTGCAAGGGAGCGGGACACCTACTCCACTTGTCATTTTGTCACAACATTTTCCTTCTCAGCAACAGGCCTAATTGGTCATTCAATACCAGCCTTCCCTCTCTACCACGTCATATGCACTTATGTGTACTAGTGACTCCAAGAAGAATGAATTTGCAGTTGCTAATCGAGCCAAATATTATTCACCTTCGAAAGATAAAGTTGATGATTCACCACCTCCATTGGTTCAAACTCCTCCATAAACTTCACCTCCCAACGGTCCTCTTCATCTTGAATGAACGAGTCTAGATACAGTTCTTCATCCTCCTCCTAAGGGCGTTGTTCGTAAGTCGTCATTTAATCCTCATGCATGTGTTGCTCAAAACTACAGTATTGTAGAAGATCTTGTGCAGGCACCTTCTGCAATGTCGACTCTCGAAGTCCTTCAAAGTTGTACTATGCAATGAAAGGAACTGTTAAAGGATATTGATGGAATTGATCCTACTGATACGAACTTGATAATATTTGACTTGGAAGATCATATTCCAAGGATTCCTCCTCAATTATCATTTCAGATACAAGTTATTGTTGAAAATAAGAATATTTGTCGAACTGTTATTGATGAAGGGGCCTCGACTTGTGTCATGTCCATTACTTGTTGGAAGGCCATTGGCTCTCCTGCCCTTAACAAGTCACACAATACTCTTAAATCATTTAATGGTACAATATTTAAACCTTACAGTGTTCTTCCTTCGTTATCTATTACGTTAGAAGGAAAATTGGTTAATGTTGAGGTTGAGGTCTTTGATGCACCTCTCGATTACAACCTTCTACTTGGTCGTAGTTGGATTGATTCCATGCGTGCAGTTTTTTATACTCTTTTTCGTGTGATACATTTCCCTCACCAAGGAAAAATTATTACTGTCTATCAAATTTCCTTCTTTAATTATGATTCTCGTACTAGTAACATACCTTTCATTGCGAAAACACCTCCTAGTTATGAGAATGTCTGTGTGGGTCTTTTAAAAGATTCTTCGTTAATGGGTATGTTCCCCATTCTACCACCTGATATTCCTACTCCTTTTGTCACCTCAATTAACATGATATCAACCACTCTTGGTGAAATCCCTGAGTCTTATGACCCTTGGACAGTACCTATCTCTGACGATTGTCTTCGTTACGACGACATAATGCCTTTAAGTCTGATAGAATTGGCTTATCAAGTTGTTCAATCGGAAACTACCTATCCTCATTCTCTCTTCGATACGTCTCCAGTTCTATTTCATGTAGTATTTCACACCGATGAAATTATTATGATGACCATGTCTATGGAAGATACCCCATGGGACGATGGGCATCATCATTCTATTCTCTTCCTGGAACCTGAGGCCATCGAGAGTTATCAACGGATTTTGAATCTGTCTACTGTTGTTACTTTTTCCCCTATGCCTGAACCAATACACAATGTTTTGTATGAAGGGAACTTGGGTAACATTTCACCCACCATCCCTTTAGATATTTAGATTAAACCCAGAGTCATGGAAAATGTTCACATCAGTGCCTCATGTTTTTTCGATGAAGTTCAAATTTATAAAGCTCTTTTCCAAGAATTTTGTGAAGTTTTTTCCTGGACTTACGAAGAGATGTCAGAAATTGATCCTGATATTGTTTTACATGAGATTAAGACTTACCTATATGCTAAACCCATTCGACAAAGACTTCACCCAATACATCCATGCAAATTTGTTGCTATCAAACTCGAAGTTGAAAAAATTCTTAAAGCCGATTTTGTTTATCCTGTGGCTTTGACTAATTGGGTATATAATCTTGTTCTAGTTATGAATAAACAAGGCACGATCCATGTTTGTGTATATTATAGGGATATCAACAAAGCTTGTCCCAAATACAATTATCCAACCCCTTTCGTTGACCAGATCATTGACGACTGTGTCGGGAGTGAAATCTTCTCTTTAATGGATGGTTTCTTCGGCTATAATCAAATCAATATTTTACCTGCGGATCAACATAAGAATTATTTTATCTGCCCTTGGGGAACCTTCGCATACCAGAAACTACCTTTTGGTCTCAATAATGTTGGTGTGACTTTTCAACGCGCTATGTCTTACGCTTTTCATGACATTAAGCACATTGTACAACTTTACCTAGATGATTTATTGGCGCATTGTATGCATCATCAAGATCACCCAACACATTTACGGGTCATTTTCCTACGCTGTCTCTATTATCACATATGCTTGAATCCACATAAATGCATTTTTTGTGTGGAGTCTGGACGACTTCTTGGTTTTATCATTTCTACACATGGGATTAGGGTGGACCCTCTAAAGGTTGAAGCTATTCTCAATCTGCCTCCTCCTTCTACATTGCGCCAACTCCAAAGTTTGTAAGGGAAGGCAAAAATTTTATGTCGATTCAACCCCAACTATGTTGAGTTAACAAAAGGTTTTACTCGACTTCTTAAAAAGGGTCAAGATTTTGTATGGGATGAAACTGCCAACAAAGCATTTGAAGCTTTGAAACTTGCCTTAACCCATACACCACTCTTATTTCCACATGATTATAGTCGAGATTATTTCTTATACTTAGCCACCTCAAAATATACCATCGTTATGGTTCTAGTTCAAGAGGATGAATCACATGAATCACATGTCATCTACTATTAGAGTCAGAGTCTCACGACCACTGAAACCAAATATTTGCATGTGGAGAAATTGTTCAAGGTGTTCAACATTTTTGTCATTATATCTTGTTACACATAACCAACGTCATTTCTGATTGAAACCCTATGAAACACATCCTTACTCGACAATTGCTGGGGGGGGAATACTCCAAATGGATAGTTATTCTCCAGGAGTTTGATTTGGAATTTGAGAATGCCAAATCCAAGAAATATTTGGTTTTTGTCGAATTGATATGTGACCTTCCCTCTACTAAGGTAAAAACTGTGGTAGAGGATTCCTTGCCTGATGAGTCTCTCTTTCTATTCAGTTCTAACGACATATGATATGGATACATTATCATTTATCTCCAAACCCAAACTTTCTGGCCTAATCTTTCAAGTGTGGATCGTCATTGTATCTAATATCAAGCTCATCAATACATTATCCTTGGTGATACCCTTTACCATCGTGGTATTGATTCGATCTTTTGATGATGCCTAACCTACGATGAAGTTGAGAAATCTTTGAATGACTGTCATTCCAGAGCATGTTGCGGTCATATGTCTGGGTATGCCACTTCCCAAAAGATCTTATGAGCAGGTTATTTATGGCCTTCATTGTTTAAAGATTGCATTATTGTCATCCAAAAATGCCATGCTTGTCAAATGTATAACAATAAGATCCGATCTCATCCATTGGTCCATTGGCTAAATGGGGCATTGACTTCATGACATGTAACCCTCACTCAGTCGAGGGCTATGGATACATCATCGTAGCCATGGATTACTTCACTAAATGGGTCGAGGCGATGCCTACATTTGATAATAACGAGAAAACTACAATGTTTTTCATATTCAATCATATTGTTACTAGATTTGGTGTCCCTCAAGCCATCGTCACTGACCATGGTAGTCATTTTCACAATTTCATGATGTCTAAAATTACTGAGAAGTTGGGTCTTCGACATGAAAACTCAACACCTTACTATCCACAAGCCAATGGTTAGGTTTAAGCAATTAAAAAATTTCTTACTACTATGCTCCGATGGATGATAGAATTTCACAAGTCAAGCTAGCACACGATGCTTCTCTGCGTCGTGGGCCTATCGGACATCCGTTAAATCTACCACAGGGTTCACACCTTTCTAGTTGGTATATGGTATTGAAGCTATTTTTCAAATTGAATGTGAAATCCCATCTTTGAAACTAGTTGTCAAACTTCTCCCTAACACCTCAGTTGAAGATGAACGTCTCTTGTATTTGATGCAATTAGACGAGACTCGTCGTGATGTTGCCTTAGTCATTGAAACTCAGAAGAAGCATGTCAAATCTCAATATGACAAGCATGTCAAACCACGTGTTTTTTCTGAGGGTGATTTAGTTCTTCTTTATGAACATGATTTAGTTCTTCTTTAGGGTAAATTCGAACCTATGTGGTGTGGCCCTTATATTTTGAAATGAGTGTTGGAGAAAGGGGCTTATGAGCTGGTAGATTATGATGGAATTCCTTTGATTGAACCCAAAAATGGGCTTTACTTTAATAAGTACTATGCTTAAATCATTTTTGCATGAGCGTTGTGTATTTTTAGTGTATTATACTCTAGTGTACTTTTTTCATTTTTATTCTTCCTTTTAGTTGCTTACCTTGCATTGTGCTTGGTTTCCAGACGTTGGTGTCTTCTCTACCCTATATCAGCTTTGTTGATGGTGCTAGTCATAGTACTCAAAGCCTAGCATCTGTTGCATGGGAAATCTATACACCTATGTATGAGTTGATCAGTGTACACGGTGTTTGCCTTGGTCGTGCGACTAATAATATCATGGAATAGAGTGTAGTTATTGAATTATTAAATGACTCCATTTCATTTGGAATTCGTTATCTTATTGTATGACTCAATTCGTAGTTAGTAGTGTTGCAGTTAAGTAACATTTATTCCATTCAAAGTCCTACTTTGTTAAGTGTATACTTAAGAATTCACCTCTTGGAAAGACATTTTGATTATATAGAATATCAACATATTCCTAGATGTCTAAACACATTGATAGATGCATTTGATAACTATGTGCTAAACAGACATTTGAGACATTTATAAATCCAAACACACTTTTGAAAAAGACAAGTAAGTCGGAAGAAACTTTATATTAATAACGATAAAAGTTACAAAAAGTGTTTTTTCCAAGGACCAAAATATCAAAAAGTGAAGCTCGTGGCTTCATGTAAAAAAAAAATCAAGGATGTTGCTTACTGTGACAAACAACTGCATGTGCCACTCTATGGAGCAGTTGACCAATAGATGTAGATACGCCAACTATATGGTGTTGATAGTCTCTAGGAAGTTCGTCCACCGTGGCATCAGGGATATTCATGGTTAATCCCTCTAGGTTTTGCTCAATTTCCTCGAGATCCACGATGACCACTCCTGCTACAACACCCCTCTCTCCTTTCCTCTGAATGGGAGATGATATCGGAGGACGATAAGGTGCCACATCTGCATTATTGAGAACACTTTATTAGTCTTGGATAGATGACACAAAAAAAAATTATAATTAAAATATCAAAAACGTCATATAATGAAAATTTTCCTTCTTACGTATGTCTCCCCACTGATATCCCTCAGGAAGAGATAAGTCAAGATCCCCACAAAAATCCGTCCCGATGTACACATAGTCCTCCACCATGATTAGTTGATTCCTCAACCATTGGAAGAAAACATCGTCAGACTTGACGATAGGCATGCCACCATGATGAGACATTAAGTCCACCCACCTCTTCATCTGTGGATCTTGTGGAGCGGGTATACCCCACTCCACCTGTAGATGAAATACGAGGACCCTCTCCAAGAAGAAGGACACCAAAATGGACCCGTAACCACACTATTTCAACCGACCATTTCGACACTTTGTCAGTTTCTTTTTCATGTTCTTCAAGACACCCTCACACTAGTTGAAGACCCTGGGTTCCTTGCACTCTATGGCATATTGAAAATGGCTTTGAAAATCCATGTGGAGAGATGGACTCCCTTCCATCTGGGTAATGTTATAAAGTATGGTCCGCAATGGTAAATCCCGAACATCTTTAATGGCCACCTTGCCACTATGTTTTTTCCATACCCGTCATGCAATGTTGTGCAACATAGTAATCCATGGGTTCTCCTCCACCCTTTCTTCTTAAGAGCGATATCCGAGAGCCTCAGCGAGACAAACCCATTAGAAAGTAAATATCCTCTATATCCAATGTGAGTATATGCACGCCCACGTGAAAGGATTGTTTGTTCACATCCCACATGTGAACCATATACTCTAGTAATATAAATTGGGCTCTCATGACCTAAATTTTGAAGAACTTGAGTAATCCACATTGCCTAAGTGCCATAACAGTGCTCGGGTCATTCTTGAAAAAATAGTCTTCTTCTTCATGATATTGTTCTTGCCACTCGAGCATTTTGACCAAGGAAAGTCTGCCAAGGAACATCAAAAGAAGATTAGAACCATAATAAATCCATTCTTGGAAGTTTCCATAGTTCTTTTTATATTTTCAAAAGTTGATTTGTGGTCGTCGCAGAGTAGCACTTTCATGCAGAGAGACATCATCACACCCTGTCTTTGAGCCCCCTACGATGATTCCAGATCGTTGCAATTCACGATACTGTGGGCCTACGACGATCTGAAAGCCCAGTTACCCCCAAAAAATCGACCCATACTCAACAATAAACCAATAAAAACAAATTTTTAAACCATGAAAAGATAAGGAAGCATAAGATTACCTTTTTTACGGAGACAGATTGTGAAATGATCCACCAGGCGATCTTGAATCCACAGTTGAAATTTGGGAGGAAAAGAGGGTTTGGGGCACTATTTGGGTAAATTTGCAAATGAAATGGTAAAAGGGTTGTTTTGGCCTATTTTATTGATATTTTATTGCAAAATTAAAATATTTTTTTTATACTCTACCCATGCTGTGAGGTCTAGCCAACTTTGTGAAGTGTTTTCTTTTACAGATTAAAAGTTCTAAGGACGAGACGTTTGATTAGGGTCCACCATTTTTATTTTTTTTGTGTGTTTTTTCTTATGAACAAATGTTTTTAGGGTTTTTTAGGAAAAACTCTGAGCACAATCTTAATTCTTTCTCACGCTCGTGAAACCATGAGAATACAAACGAGCAATATTTTGTCGTTTTTTCGAACTTGCTTTCGTAATACAAAAAATGAACATTGTGGAGTATCCTTTAAGCTCTTTTCAAGCTCCCTAAACACAAAAATATATCTGAGCGACCTTGTTTTTCTTCACGCTCGTAAAAGTATTTGAAGAAAACGTTTGATGAGCGGTAGATTATCTCTTTTTCAGTCTCATCAAATTAAATTACGAAAAAAGACCTTATGGAGTTCTCTTTAAGTGTTTTTCAGAGTCTATAAACATGAAAACCCCCTAAGTTTTCTTTCTTTGGACTTGTTAAACAAGCATCGAAAGACCCATATGGGACAGAACCACTCCTTCTTTGGGTTTGTTAAAAATACTCTGAGGGACTCGTCCGAAAGATGAGCTTACATTACAATCATATGTTATCCTCCTCAAGCTTGTGTAAAAATAAAGAGGTACTCACCGAAAAATGGTAGGGGAAAATTGGGAAGAAATGTGTCGTTGTATTTGTGTTAGTGGCAGTACAGTCGCTCTTGAACATGACACCCCCTTCATCACTGTATATGGGTTGGGAAATCCATTTGTCTCACGTTTGACCATCCACAAGTTCATATTTTGGTTCCTCCTTGAGTCAATGTTGCCAAGAACATTTTAATTCGTTCATATGTTCAAGAGAACTCCAACCCCATCTAGCCTTCTATCGAGTCGACCATCTGCAATTATAATTTTTTTACCATGTCAACCTTCCTTGAGTCAGTTCTGAATCACTTCATACTCTGATCTACTTCAAATCTGTTACATATTTTGTGTCATTGATGGGGGATACATCAAGGCCCTCCTATGATGAGTCTTTTCCTATCGACTTCAACTCATTATCCAGGAACAAGAATTAGAAATCATATTATTACCTTGGAGCCTGCATGCCTCAATGGCAGGTTTCCTTGCTTTCAATAGTGGGTTCACATCATCGGCCCCTAATTGAAAGATTACATTGAGTGTTCGACTTCAACTCATTATTTCACACTCATTGGATTGTGCTAGAGTACCTTGGGAGTTATTGACATCAATGGTGATTTCCCTCACACTTGTTAACTATTTTCATTAATGACCCGTAATAAAGTGGTTTCTACCATGTTTGACTTCGACACCTGTAATCACATGGCTAGATTCGTACTTAGAGACGATAGAAATGAAGACCCTGGATCTCATCATATCAATCCAGGTTGCAACAGAATATTCATAAGTTTGTACTGACATGGATCCACAGTGTATGTTTAGTGGTCATGACTCACTTGAAAATTATGATTAGAGTCACTTGTAGTCTGAGTATGGGAATTATTACCTCAGAAAATGGTATATTATTATGCAGATGCTTGATTGTTTGTATGTTCTCGATCGATGCGCTCCTTGTTTTCAACACACACATTCTACAAAGTATTTCAGTTGTCATAGGTTCCAGTTTCATACATTGGAGGGTATTCTATTACACATTATTTTATTCACCCCAGTGATCGAATGACGACATGTGTTTAACTCACTTACATGTTCCCTGAAAATATTAAAAGAGACTTTATCCATGAGAAAATCAGTTTTCTTTTCCTCTCTCAAAAACTATGGCAAGGAAGATCGTCTCACCCTGCTCTATGTTTGGGGTATGATGATGCTTGATCGTTGCATTCTGCACCAAATATGGACGACAACATCATCACAAGCTACCTATGCATAGGGTGTGACGATGCATAAGCAAGGGAAAAGTCAAAATTCACGAATGTTCTAGAAGGGAATCTTCTAGAAGATGAGGTGGCCTCCGATCAGTTTGGATCTTACCCACTTCTCTGATTTAGTGGGATCATCATAATATCCACATCCATCCCTATTTCACCCTATATAAGGAGGGATATCTCATGGAAAAGGCTAAGGTTGAAAAGGATAAGATTTTCATATGCATGAAGAGTTGTGCTATAGATTATACTTGAGATAGCTTTTCTTTAGCTCTCTAAGTCAGATTGTGGATCCTCTTCATCAAAGGCATTGGAGAAAAGGTGTGTGTGTTGGAGAAAAGCACCATTGAAAGGGATCTTGCAACATCAAGGCATGGGTTATATTCTCCACTTTCCATTTTAATATAATGCAACAATACATTTCTTCCCTATAAAGGTGTCTTGGCTTTCATTGTATAACTCCTTGATCTTATACACATAATTCATTAGAATATATATATCTTTGTTCTCTCTCTTTTTTGGTTTGTGCTTCTTAAATAGATTCACCATCCCAAAAATACAAATATGGAGTGACAAGGACAACACTAGCAGGATCAAGCATCATTTAAAAGGTATGTCACTCGTTCCTCTCTGAAATGGTTTATATGACAGTGAAGTCTAAGGTGAAGTTTGTATTATGTCTTGTTTTGTTCTAGATTCCTGTGGAAGTTAGGGATATTAGTTTGTGTCTTCACTTACCGATTTTTCTGATAACAATGCGTCCTCTATCTGATCAATGGATGCTTGTTCCCTGCAGTCAGGGTTGAGCTCTGTTGGTGTCAATTGTTCTGCGATCTCAGAAGTATCCAATAATGGAAAATATGGTCGAAGGAGGTCCACATTGAATACTAGATGTAGACCAAGGAAGGGTGGAGTGTTGAACTCAAAATCATTGCTACCCACAACCTTGGTGATAGTGTAATGCCCATAACGAAGTGGGAGAAGTTTCCGATGGGGCCCGATGAGACACTCCTTCTGCAGATGCAACCATACTTTTTTGCCAACCTAAAACTGGTGTGATACCTTGTGTTGATCATGGCACTGCTTGTACTTAGCATTGGATATTTGCAAAATCTCCTAGACCTGTTGGTGTATGTGCTAAATCCGATCAATGAATCTGGTGGCTTTGTCAATCGTAGACTGATTAGGAGAAGAGTCTGTCTGTGTGGTGTCAAGAGGGAGTGCAACATCAATGGGTCCCAAGGGTTGGAATCCCAGACCCACCTAAAATGGGCTATGGCCGGTGGAACTATAGAGAGCCTCGTTGTAACTGTGTTGGACATATGTGATACTCTCGTCCCATGTACGTGTATGGTTAGAATTTTACATGTGAGGGATGTGCACAATCATCTGATTGACAACATTTTTTTGGCCATCGATTTGGGGTGGAATGCAGTGGATTTTGTGAGCTTGGTTTCCAACAGAGACCATAGACTCGACCAAAAGGTGTTGAGGAAATTGTTGTCTCGGTCGGAGATGATGATCTATGGTATCCCAAAGTGGACCCAAACTTGTTCGAAGAAGAGCTTGGCAGTATCTACCGCTATGAAATTCTTCTTACAAGCTGTGAGGATGGACATCTTCGAAAACCAATCAACCGCCACAAACATGAAGTCATATCCTTGCTTGGTGGAAGACAAGCAAGACATGTAATCCATTGATATGGGTTCCCAAGGATTCTCAGGAATAGGAAGAGGGGTATATAATCCTTTCTTCTTGATTGTTGGCTTGGAAGTGGCACAGGAAATGCAAGATCTGATATACTTGTTGATGTACTATTGAAGTTTTGGCCAATAAAAATGTTTCTGAAGAACGACCACATTTTTCTCTATGCCAAAATGTCCTTCCATCCAACTATAGTGGGCTTCATAAATCATCTTTTCACACTCACTCATAGAAACACAAAGATGGCCCAGATGGCATAAGAGTTCGTCCTAAATGTGAAAATCAGTGACAGTTGCACCTGTACCCAAGATCTTATATGTGGTGGAAAAGTCAGAATCTTGTTGATAAAGTTGGGGCCACTCAGATGCTTCATGTCCACATGAATGGAGTAGAGTGGTGAGTGCAACCATAGGGGGGAGACTGAGGTAGTCAACGACATGATTGGAGACACTTGTCTTATACTTGATGTTGATATGAAACTGTTGTAGGTAGGTGGACCACTTCTTATGGTGTTCGTTCTACAATTTCCCCTGTGTCTGTATGAACTGCAGAGGTTTGTGATCAATGTGTATGATCGTCTCTTTACCTAGAATGTAATTTTTCCATTGACGAGAAGCTTGTACACTGGAATACATTTACTTGTCATAGGTGGGGTATTTTCGGACAGTATCGGAGAGTCTCTCACTATGTTATGCCACTAGATGCCCGTGCTGAGTGAGAACTGTGCCCACAACATAGTCAGATGCATCAGCCTCAATCTCGAATGGTTGCTGCAGATCGGGAAAGGAGAGTGTTGGAGCTGAGCACAAGCAATGCTTCATATCATAAAATGCTCTTTGTTTCTCCTTCCCCCACACGAACTTGGCCCTACCACCTCCCTTGGTCACCTGGTTGAGGGCCCATGCAATATCAGAGAATCCCAACACGAACCGTTAGTATAAGTTGGCTAGCCCCAAAAGGCTCTGAAGCTCAGTTAGTGTGGTTGAGGCTAGCCAGTTACGGATGAATTGGATATTAGTTGTATCAACATGTACCCCATGCTCATCAACAACATATCCCAATTATTGGACCATGTTCATGCCAAAAGAGCATTTTTCCAAGTTGGCATACAACTTGTGCTGCCACAGATTGCTCAAAACCTGTTGAATATGACGCATGTGCTCCTCCCACATTCTGTTGAATATGAGGATGTCATCCAAATATACCACCACAAAGGAGTTGTTGAAGGGTCTCAATACATCATCCATCAACCTCATGAAAGTGGTTGATGCATTGGTTAAGCCAAAGGGCATAACTAGCCATTCGTAGAGACCTTGTTTAGACTTGAAGGTTGTCTTCCATATATCATTTGATTCAATGGGAACCTGGTGGTAGCCAGACTTTAGGTCAATCTTGTTGAATAACTTTTCCCCTTTGAGTTGGTCAAGAAGGTCATCAATCCTGGGAATGGGGTAGCGGTTCCTGACTGTGATTTTGTTTAAGGCTTTGTAATCAATGCATAGTCGCCAAGTTTTGTCCTTCTTTTGCATTAGTGCAATCGAGCTTCTGCAAGGGGAGGAGTTGGGTCTGATGTGCCCCTTTTAAATAATCTCTCGTATCTAATGCTTAATTTCATCATTCTCGATCAACGAGTGCTGATAGATTGTTCCATAAGGTAGAGGTGTGTCAAGGGTAAGATCAATTAGATGCTTGACTTGGAAGTGTGTCGGTACCCCTGTAGGTGGGGAGAAGATGTCTCTATATTCTTCCACGATCCCGTCCACTTGCTTCTACTACAAAGAGAGGCGTTGTGTAGAGGCCATGGATGTGGCGACGACCTTCTTCTTACTATGAGCACGGATCACAGAGAAGATGAACTTCCGGGTCTATGAAATGACCTTACTGCATTTCTTAGCAGAGATTAAAGAAATAGCAGTAGGCAAAACTATCTATGGGATCCTAAATAATTGTCTACCTAAAGTAATAATAACACTACAGGGTCTAGACTCATACACAAAATGACGCTTCCACAAATATGGTTTTCCTAAAAGAACATCACAAAATTCAAGGGAACAATATCACACAATACCTCATCTTTGAAAGGCTTGATGTCGTAGGGTAGACAACATTGTTGGTTGACACAGTGATCTATTCCTTGGTGAAGCCAACCCATGGTGTAGGGATGTGGGTGTGGTGTCATTGGCAAGTCCATCCGCTTGATGAATTACGCTGAAATCAGGTTCTTTTGACTACCGTTGTCGAAAATGAAATGAATCGGAGCCCCCTTGACCCACATCTTCGAGTGAAAGAGGTGTCCTATGGTTCTTCTGGGTCACTTGGCTGGAATTTGGTGGTAGCGAGAGTGGCACTGGGTTCAACATCGATAATCCGCTTCCCTCCTTCAATATTTGACTCGAAATCAGAATCAACCTTTGACTCAGAAGCCTTCAGCTCAACCACGAGGGACTTCTTGGAGTGGCATTCTTTGGTGTTGTGCCAAGGACTTTTATGGTACTCACACCATTTTCTCGTGTCCTTCTTCATCTTTTCATTGTCCTTATTTTGTTGTGGCTTGGACTAGTTGTCCTAAGGGATACCATATTGACTTGGTCCCTTGTTGTGTGGGTTGGGGCTGTCTTTTCCCTACTTCGGCTGTGACGGGTTTTCAGATCCAAACTCTTGTTGTTTCTTCTTAAATTTCTTCTTAATCTTGACAACTTGTCTATAAGTCATGCCCAAAGAGGCGATGTCCAAGAAATCCATTTTTGTTTGAATGTATCTATGAAAATAGTCGCGGTATTTGAGCACCAGATGATGCTCAGAGTCTTTAATACCAATTTGGTGCGTAGGGTATGGAAAATATTGGTGAAATCTGGTACTATCTGGTCCCTTTCTTGATGTAGGGTGGTCCATCTGGTGTACTGGTCCTCGTAGCTTCCAACAGGGTAGTACTGTTCTTTAATGGTGTCCCGAAAGGAATCCCATGTAGGGACCACCACAAACATTGTAGATTCCTCCACGACCCTTTGCTCAGAGTAAGTATCCCACAAATCTTTAACATGGGGAACGACCTTGAGGAGTGAAAAAGTGATCTTTTCCCTATCGGAAAATTTGTGGACCGGAAAATATCCTTCGAGCAAATTCAACCATTTATCTACAACATCCACATCTATCAGTCCTTCAAATAATGGAATATCAAAATTTACATGTACCTTGAAGGGGGTTGCATGGCCTCTTGATGAAGATGCTTCTCCTGTGGGCAATCGTCGAAGGATCTGCGCGAAGTTGTCCATCATTTTGTTCCTTCGTCGTGCGAGGGCTTCCTTGACCAACATTTTAATAGGATCTCCTGCTCTATCATATTTCTTTTCATCGCCCATGGTTTTTTGTCAGGCTCAGCATGATCGATCTGGTAATGGCTCGATTGGTTGGAGTCCCAACTTCTTGTACCCAGATCTTTTCGGGGACATGCACGAAGAAAAATAATGAAGAACATACCACTCTGATACCACTGATTCATATTTAGGAGCGAAACGAACTTATTAACAGACTAAATAAAATAAACACAAAGACATGGAGAATAACAAAAATATCTAGTGAACAATATCTTCTATTAAATAATGAAAATGGTTGAAACTGTAAAACTGTAGAACTGAAAACTTGCTCGAATGGTAGTAGCTATCTCTGAGAAGAGATGCAACTGCTACGTGCATCTGTATGAGAAGAATGGATTACAATGAGGCTCCATAGGCTTTTTTGATATTAATCATGAATTACAAAACCCTAGACATCCAAAAGCCTAACCCTAGAAGGTGAAATGCCAAAAGTCATGTGGGCCCTATGAGTAAGTTGGTGTAATTTGGTACCTCAACTTCCTAGGGCCATAACTTTGCATACGACCTCCGTTTTAGGCACATGATAGCCCGTTGGAAAGGTTTTTCAGATAAATACACATTATGTTGTCAAACGTTGACTTTGTCTACAGTTTGACTGTGGTGAGCCAAAAAAAAACCGTTTAGGGCCCCAAAATGACCCTGGAAGTACATCAAGATGTGATGACATGAAAACATACAAAATAATCCAGTTGAATGAGGCGAGAGACCACCTGTATCCACCTGAACGATGTGTGTTTCTTCAGACAACCCCAGAAGTGTAGAACCCACATTTACAAAGAAGTACAAAAGAATGTGTTGAACAAAAACAGACACGAGGAGCCAGTTGGAATAGGTGGGTGGCCACCAATATCCACCTGGATCACAGATGGACAGTAAAATATTGGGGTTTTAGACTTAGCTACACAATATGGAGGCTAGATTACAAGAAATAGAAAAAAGAAACCAAGAACAAAAACAATCAACAAAGGAAGAAGAGGTGAATGAAAATAGCAATATTAGGGAAAAAATTACAGAGTTAGAAGATAATATAATTAACCATTTGGCCCTAAATAGCGTGGAACACAAATAATCTCATAGAGTTAGACCATAGAAAACCTATCCAAGAGGAAATGAATAATCTCATAGAGTTAGACCATAAGCGTAACAAAAGAGCATTGAACCTCATAATTTTTGGTATAAAAGAACTGAAAGATGAGGACACTTTAGCTATAGTCAAGGAAGAATTAAAAACGTAAATCACAAATTGAAACAATTGGACTTATAGAAGCAAAAAGGTTGGGCAAAACAATTGAACATAAAGATAGGTTGATTTGGGTTATGGTAAGCTCTAATGCCCACAAATATGACATACTTAGTAAAACTCCGAGCTTAAAAGGGTCTAGAATATTTATAAATGAAGACCTCATTCCAGAAGATCGAGCTAAATTAAGGAAGGAGGTTCAAAAGGTAAAGGAAGCTAGAAAGGAAGGACAATGGGAAATAATTAGGAACCAAAAATCTATTATTAGGGATAAATACCAAAAGGATAATGATAAATAGCAATTTGGGACACTATGGATCCTCTTTTGGAATTGTCATGGTTTTCCATGGAGTAAATAGCCTATACTCAGCTGGATCTCGAGTGACATTAACATTATTCTCTTGTTTGAAACTTGGGAGCATGAAGAATGTAAGGTCCCTAATATCGAAGGATTTTTTTTGTGGTCCACGTGGAACGAGAAGTCCTCTCGTAGAGGTATTGGAGGCATAGCATGTTACATAAAAACAAACATCTCTCCTTACATTCGACTTCATAAGAAAGATCCTCTCAATCAGTACATATGGTTGGAGATATTTGATTTTAACGCTAAGAATATTTATACAACAATATGTTATTTTGCACTTGTTAACTCTATTTTTTATACAGAAAACAATCTAGATAAGAATTGTCCCCACAAAAGCTTAGAGCAAGATATCTACAATATGAAAAATGAAGGTAGTATCCTCATGTTAGGATACTTTAATGCTAGAACTGCAACCAATCAAGCTATTATTTTAAGTAATGACTCCAACCCTAATCCTCTTTGGCTAGATGATGACCTTGTCTTAGCTAACAATTACAAAAGAAACTTTGAAGACCTAATCGAGAATTTTTTTGGTACTGAGTTAATTAAGCTCTATAGTTCTCAATATTTAATAATTTGCAATGGTCTAAAGAAGTGGCCAAATTATGACAAGATGAATTGTATCCATGGGTTGGGTACCAGTGTCATTGATTATGTAATATTGGATATCCCCATATACGACCAAATAGTAAACTTTGATATTTTAAAAAACCACGAACCTGACTCTGATCATAGACCTCTAACATTAACTCTTAACTTTTCAATGTACAAAATCTCTATAGAGGAGCACTCTAACAACCAAATGCATTTTCTTTTTAACAAACAAAAAGACGATATCTTCTTAAAATACTTAAGCAATTCTTTAAAACTCATATCATATCAGAACAATATAGAAGCTAACTATTAGAATTTTACATCAACCATATCTACTTCACTTAACAATTTCTCTATTGAGGTGCTACATAAAAATAAAAATAGTATAACTAACCCTCGGTACAATAATGAATGTAAAATTGCTAGAAAATCCATTAGGGATGATTCCAATACATCTTTAAAATCTGATAAGATAAATAGATACAAAACCTTAACTAAACGAAAAAAAAAAGACGATATATATAGAAATCAAGAGAAGTTCTTGCACCTATTTAAGATAGACCCTAACAAATTTTGGAGCTAAATTCTAACTCGTAATGCTAAAGAAAATAATAAGACTCCCTTGAAGGACTGAAATTTCTACCTTAAAATATGTATGAATCCCCTAATGTCATGGACAACATGCCAAATAAATTTACAAAGGATGAAGTGTTTTCTATAGAAGACAATGTGTTTGGGGTTA
>ML787209.1:0-21515 GCA_009831015.1 Picea engelmannii | reverse complement strand
TGTGAAAGATGTTGAGAGAATGAGAGAACAATGTTAGCAACATTAGCAACATCAAATGGGTTGTGGGTGAAGTTGAAAGAACTTTTATGTTTTTTTTAAACTCAATTTTGGTGTTTTTATATATTTTAGTCTCCTACATATTGGGTTAGACATGGCATTTCCCAATTTCTCACTTTTGTTTTTTTATATATATTAGTCCCCTGCATATTGTAATATTGCATTGCCTTGTACAAGGCATTTTCGAATTTCCCATTTTTAATTTTAATGGAAAAGTTTTTGGGTTTCCAATTTCCGATTCTAATTATTAGTGGAAGAACTTTTTATGTTATAAAAACTTTTTATACTAATAAAATAATGCCATTTTCTACATATAATTTAAATCTTTTTCTTAAAATTATCAATAAGAATAGGAATTGTGGATGTTGGTGACTTTTTAAAGACAATCATCCTACATGGAGATCAAATTAAACCCTCCATATATCTCTCCCTTCAATTATGAAGATCAAATTAATCCAACCACGTATCTCGCTTTATTGGGCCTCTCACAATACTCAGGGTTACATAATTTTTGCAGCCACGGTCTATTACTACATTATTATGGGTTTAATATTTCTTTGTTCCATTGAGCATTTCTGAGTCATCTTCTATTGGTTGTGCGTCATCTTCTACTGGTTGTGTGTCACACGTACACGTTTCTGAGTCATCTCCTTTTGGTTTTGTGTCACACGTACCTTTTCTACTCTTTCCTCTGTACTCTCCGATATGCAAGTAGGTTATTTTCTGGCCTGAAAACTAGTCTAGTTCATTCGCAGTGTCCCTCTGCGGGTAGGAAGACTTTGATTCCTTTAGAATTTCCGATTAATCTTTCATATCAAATATATCAATCTCAATGTTTCCGTCGTATATATCGAAAACATGTTGGAATAATTTATGAATAATTTATTTTCATTTTCCAGAGTGAGAGCACGATAGGGATGGCACATATATTGACTTTACGGTTATAATATATTTTATTAATATATGTGTCTAGAGGGGCTACAGTCAGTCTCATGTAACATAAAACATTAAAGTAATAATAAATAAATAAAAATAATAAAAATTTATGTTGGCTTCCTTATACATATATATAATATGACGATGATGATTAATGTTCATTAGGACCAATTGGTCTAGGACCTTAAGAAGGTAAGCGATTACTTCAACTTCTTTAAAATTGTATTTCTTTGCTAAAAAAACATTGAGATAAGCTTTTCAAGATCACCATAGTTTTGATGACTTGGGAGGTTAGGAAGGTTGATAATGTGGAAAATATTTTTAAATTAGGAAGTGTTTTTCATCTTCTACCCACTTAGTATCACAAAGGTGATATATTCTCTCATCCCATGGTGTTTAGGGAGTTTTCCAATGCCTAATTTCACTATGTAGATAATGAGAGTTTGTTATTATTTTCACAATGTTGATTTTCTTCTTTGCACTTTTCAAAAGAGAGAGGTAATCTTGATCTTCTAAATTAGGGTTTACCACCTCCTTGCAGTATCTTAATTTCCTTTTATCCACTAATTCTTTATCACACCACATATTCTCCTTAACTTTAGAAGTGATAATGTTTGTAATATTATCAGTGTTCTTCATAATAGCATCTTCTTGTATTCCTCAATGATTTAGCCAAGATTTGACATCTTTATTCCATCCCCGCTTGAGCTGTTGGTGGTTTTGGCTAGAGTTTGAAGCAATTTTGGGGAGCCTCTTGTCATCCATTTTTTTATTTTGTTCTTGTACATTAGGTACCTACTCATAGCAATGCTCTCAATAGGTGGAAGGCTTGCTTCTATGAGGAGGATATGATAGGGTGTATTTCTCTTAATTTTGAGACTATAAGTTATAAAATTCTTTTGGATTTGTTCTATCTTTCTCCAAGATTCTCTAGATATACTGCAACCCCAAACTTCACATCCATATAAGATAATTAGAGTGGAGAGACTGTAAAAGAGGGGTCTTTTTTAATCCCAAATCCAAAGGTTGGCTAATTTACAATTGTTTTCGAGCCCATAATAAGCTTTCCACCCTCCATTTATCCTTTTTTCAATGCTATAGTTCCAATTGAGCTTGTGGTGGATATCGATTCCAAGATACTTTTATGAAGGCATTTCCTCCAAACTATTGTTGTCATAAATAAAAGTATCATAGGTGATCTGTTTGGATTTAATTATCATAACCTTTGTTTTGTCAGTGTTCACAACCATGCCCATGCTAGAGCATAAGTCGTTGAGGGTTATAATTTGTTGAATTAGGTCATATGGACTCTTCGCCATAAGAACATCATCATAAAGGAGGAGGATGATGACTATACTAGAGAGAGTAGGGCCAACACAACCTGTTTCCTCCAAAAAATATTCTAACTTATCAATATAGATGTCAAAAAGGGTAGGGGATAGGGGAGAACCTTGCTTGACTCCTATATTACAGTTAATTTCTTCCGACCAAGCCTCAATGTTCATAAAATTGGAAATAACTTTCTCATATATCCTTACTACAACAACTCTCAACTTGAAAGGGGCTTTAACCTCTTCTAACCTATTCCAGAGGTTATTCCTAGGCACAGTGTCAAAATAGTTTCTAAAATCAACGAAACAACAAAGAATATCAATTTTATCATTACAACCCTCCTCTGCAATGATCCTAAAGGTAACAAGGTGGTCCACAGTGGAATGGTAGCCTCTAAACCCAGCCTGGCCTCTAACTCTTTTCCATGGCTTTCTAGCCATGTGATGAACTTCTTTTCCAAAATACTTCGATATAACTTAGCTAAAATGGGGCTAATCATAATGATCCTATAATTAGAGGGATTGCTTTTATCCTTGCTTTTAAAAATAGGTACAATGAGGCTTTGAGTCCAAGGCTTTGGGAAGCCTTGTCAAATGGATAAATTGAAGAGCTTATGTAAGTGAGGGAAGAGGATAGGTCCTCCAATTTTTAATATTTTAGCTTTGTAACCTTTGATGTCCTTAGTTTTTCCTTTTGAGAGACACTTAACCCCAAACACATTGTCTTCTATAGAAAACACTTCATCCTTTGTAAATTTATTTGGCATGTTGTCCATGACATTAGGGGATTCATACATATTTTAAGGTAGAAATTTCAGTCCTTCAAGGGAGTCTTATTATTTTCTTTAGCATTACGAGTTAGAATTTAGCTCCAAAATTTGTTAGGGTCTATCTTAAATAGGTGCAAGAACTTCTCTTGATTTCTATATATATCGTCTTTTTTTTTTCGTTTAGTTAAGGTTTTGTATCTATTTATCTTATCAGATTTTAAAGATGTATTGGAATCATCCCTAATGGATTTTCTAGCAATTTTACATTCATTATTGTACCGAGGGTTAGTTATACTATTTTTATTTTTATGTAGCACCTCAATAGAGAAATTGTTAAGTGAAGTAGATATGGTTGATGTAAAATTCTAATAGTTAGCTTCTATATTGTTCTGATATGATATGAGTTTTAAAGAATTGCTTAAGTATTTTAAGAAGATATCGTCTTTTTGTTTGTTAAAAAGAAAATGCATTTGGTTGTTAGAGTGCTCCTCTATAGAGATTTTGTACATTGAAAAGTTAAGAGTTAATGTTAGAGGTCTATGATCAGAGTCAGGTTCGTGGTTTTTTAAAATATCAAAGTTTACTATTTGGTCGTATATGGGGATATCCAATATTACATAATCAATGACACTGGTACCCAACCCATGGATACAATTCATCTTGTCATAATTTGGCCACTTCTTTAGACCATTGCAAATTATTAAATATTGAGAACTATAGAGCTTAATTAACTCAGTACCAAAAAAATTCTCGATTAGGTCTTCAAAGTTTCTTTTGTAATTGTTAGCTAAGACAAGGTCATCATCTAGCCAAAGAGGATTAGGGTTGGAGTCATTACTTAAAATAATAGCTTGATTGGTTGCAGTTCTAGCATTAAAGTATCCTAACATGAGGATACTACCTTCATTTTTCATATTGTAGATATCTTGCTCTAAGCTTTTGTGGGGACAATTCTTATCTAGATTGTTTTCTGTATAAAAAATAGAGTTAACAAGTGCAAAATAACATATTGTTGTATAAATATTCTTAGCGTTAAAATCAAATATCTCCAACCATATGTACTGATTGAGAGGATCTTTCTTATGAAGTCGAATGTAAGGAGAGATGTTTGTTTTTATGTAACATGCTATGCCTCCAATACCTCTACGAGAGGACTTCTCGTTCCACGTGGACCACAAAAAAAATCCTTCGATATTAGGGACCTTACATTCTTCATGCTCCCAAGTTTCAAACAAGAGAATAATGTTAATGTCACTCGAGATCCAGCTGAGTATAGGCTATTTACTCCATGGAAAACCATGACAATTCCAAAAGAGGATCCATAGTGTCCCAAATTGCTATTTATCATTATCCTTTTGGTATTTATCCCTAATAATAGATTTTTGGTTCCTAATTATTTCCCATTGTCCTTCCTTTCTAGCTTCCTTTACCTTTTGAACCTCCTTCCTTAATTTAGCTCGATCTTCTGGAATGAGGTCTTCATTTATAAATATTCTAGACCCTTTTAAGCTCGGAGTTTTACTAAGTATGTCATATTTGTGGGCATTAGAGCTTACCATAACCCAAATCAACCTATCTTTATGTTCAATTGTTTTGCCCAACCTTTTTGCTTCTATAAGTCCAATTGTTTCAATTTGTGATTTACGTTTTTAATTCTTCCTTGACTATAGCTAAAGTGTCCTCATCTTTCAGTTCTTTTATACCAAAAATTATGAGGTTCAATGCTCTTTTGTTACGCTTATGGTCTAACTCTATGAGATTATTCATTTCCTCTTGGATAGGTTTTCTATGGTCTAACTCTATGAGATTATTTGTGTTCCACGCTATTTAGGGCCAAATGGTTAATTATATTATCTTCTAACTCTGTAATTTTTTCCCTAATATTGCTATTTTCATTCACCTCTTCTTCCTTTGTTGATTGTTTTTGTTCTTGGTTTCTTTTTTCTATTTCTTGTAATCTAGCCTCCATATTGTGTAGCTAAGTCTAAAACCCCAATATTTTACTGTCCATCTGTGATCCAGGTGGATATTGGTGGCCACCCACCTATTCCAACTGGCTCCTCGTGTCTGTTTTTGTTCAACACATTCTTTTGTACTTCTTTGTAAATGTGGGTTCTACACTTCTGGGGTTGTCTGAAGAAACACACATCGTTCAGGTGGATACAGGTGGTCTCTCGCCTCATTCAACTGGATTATTTTGTATGTTTTCATGTCATCACATCTTGATGTACTTCCAGGGTCATTTTGGGGCCCTAAACGGTTTTTTTTTGGCTCACCACAGTCAAACTGTAGACAAAGTCAACGTTTGACAACATAATGTGTATTTATCTGAAAAACCTTTCCAACGGGCTATCATGTGCCTAAAACGGAGGTCGTATGCAAAGTTATGGCCCTAGGAAGTTGAGGTACCAAATTACACCAACTTACTCATAGGGCCCACATGACTTTTGGCATTTCACCTTCTAGGGTTAGGCTTTTGGATGTCTAGGGTTTTGTAATTCATGATTAATATCAAAAAAGCCTATGGAGCCTCATTGTAATCCATTCTTCTCATACAGATGCACGTAGCAGTTGCATCTCTTCTCAGAGATAGCTACTACCATTCGAGCAAGTTTTCAGTTCTACAGTTTTACAGTTTCAACCATTTTCATTATTTAATAGAAGATATTGTTCACTAGATATTTTTGTTATTCTCCATGTCTTTGTGTTTATTTTATTTAGTCTGTTAATAAGTTCGTTTCGCTCCTAAATATGAATCAGTGGTATCAGAGTGGTATGTTCTTCATTATTTTTCTTCGTGCATGTCCCCGAAAAGATCTGGGTACAAGAAGTTGGGACTCCAACCAATCGAGCCATTACCAGATCGATCATGCTGAGCCTGACAAAAAACCATGGGCGATGAAAAGAAATATGATAGAGCAGGAGATCCTATTAAAATGTTGGTCAAGGAAGCCCTCGCACGACGAAGGAACAAAATGATGGACAACTTCGCGCAGATCCTTCGACGATTGCCCACAGGAGAAGCATCTTCATCAAGAGGCCATGCAACCCCCTTCAAGGTACATGTAAATTTTGATATTCCATTATTTGAAGGACTGATAGATGTGGATGTTGTAGATAAATGGTTGAATTTGCTCGAAGGATATTTTCCGGTCCACAAATTTTCCGATAGGGAAAAGATCACTTTTTCACTCCTCAAGGTCGTTCCCCATGTTAAAGATTTGTGGGATACTTACTCTGAGCAAAGGGTCGTGGAGGAATCTACAATGTTTGTGGTGGTCCCTACATGGGATTCCTTTCGGGACACCATTAAAGAACAGTACTACCCTGTTGGAAGCTACGAGGACCAGTACACCAGATGGACCACCCTACATCAAGAAAGGGACCAGATAGTACCAGATTTCACCAATATTTTCCATACCCTACGCACCAAATTGGTATTAAAGACTCTGAGCATCATCTGGTGCTCAAATACCGCGACTATTTTCATAGATACATTCAAACAAAAATGGATTTCTTGGACATCGCCTCTTTGGGCATGACTTATAGACAAGTTGTCAAGATTAAGAAGAAATTTAAGAAGAAACAACAAGAGTTTGGATCTGAAAACCCGTCACAGCCGAAGTAGGGAAAAGACAGCCCCAACCCACACAACAAGGGACCAAGTCAATATGGTATCCCTTAGGACAACTAGTCCAAGCCACAACAAAATAAGGACAATGAAAAGATGAAGAAGGACACGAGAAAATGGTGTGAGTACCATAAAAGTCCTTGGCACAACACCAAAGAATGCCACTCCAAGAAGTCCCTCGTGGTTGAGCTGAAGGCTTCTGAGTCAAAGGTTGATTCTGATTTCGAGTCAAATATTGAAGGAGGGAAGCGGATTATCGATGTTGAACCCAGTGCCACTCTCGCTACCACCAAATTCCAGCCAAGTGACCCAGAAGAACCATAGGACACCTCTTTCACTCGAAGATGTGGGTCAAGGGGGCTCCGATTCATTTCATTTTCGACAACGGTAGTCAAAAGAACCTGATTTCAGCGTAATTCATCAAGCGGATGGACTTGCCAATGACACCACACCCACATCCCTACACCATGGGTTGGCTTCACCAAGGAATAGATCACTGTGTCAACCAACAATGTTGTCTACCCTACGACATCAAGCCTTTCAAAGATGAGGTATTGTGTGATATTGTTCCCTTGAATTTTGTGATGTTCTTTTAGGAAAACCATATTTGTGGAAGCGTCATTTTGTGTATGAGTCTAGACCCTGTAGTGTTATTATTACTTTAGGTAGACAATTATTTAGGATCCCATAGATAGTTTTGCCTACTGCTATTTCTTTAATCTCTGCTAAGAAATGCAGTAAGGTCATTTCATAGACCCGGAAGTTCATCTTCTCTGTGATCCGTGCTCATAGTAAGAAGAAGGTCGTCGCCACATCCATGGCCTCTACACAACGCCTCTCTTTGTAGTAGAAGCAAGTGGACGGGATCGTGGAAGAATATAGAGACATCTTCTCCCCACCTACAGGGGTACCGACACACTTCCAAGTCAAGCATCTAATTGATCTTACCCTTGACACACCTCTACCTTATGGAACAATCTATCAGCACTCGTTGATCGAGAATGATGAAATTAAGCATTAGATACGAGAGATTATTTAAAAGGGGCACATCAGACCCAACTCCTCCCCTTGCAGAAGCTCGATTGCACTAATGCAAAAGAAGGACAAAACTTGGCGACTATGCATTGATTACAAAGCCTTAAACAAAATCACAGTCAGGAACCGCTACCCCATTCCCAGGATTGATGACCTTCTTGACCAACTCAAAGGGGAAAAGTTATTCAACAAGATTGACCTAAAGTCTGGCTACCACCAGGTTCCCATTGAATCAAATGATATATGGAAGACAACCTTCAAGTCTAAACAAGGTCTCTACGAATGGCTAGTTATGCCCTTTGGCTTAACCAATGCATCAACCACTTTCATGAGGTTGATGGATGATGTATTGAGACCCTTCAACAACTCCTTTGTGGTGGTATATTTGGATGACATCCTCATATTCAACAGAATGTGGGAGGAGCACATGCGTCATATTCAACAGGTTTTGAGCAATCTGTGGCAGCACAAGTTGTATGCCAACTTGGAAAAATGCTCTTTTGGCATGAACATGGTCCAATAATTGGGATATGTTGTTGATGAGCATGGGGTACATGTTGATACAACTAATATCCAATTCATCCGTAACTGGCTAGCCTCAACCACACTAACTGAGCTTCAGAGCCTTTTGGGGCTAGCCAACTTATACTAACGGTTCGTGTTGGGATTCTCTGATATTGCATGGGCCCTCAACCAGGTGACCAAGGGAGGTGGTAGGGCCAAGTTCGTGTGGGGGAAGGAGAAACAAAGAGCATTTTATGATATGAAGCATTGCTTGTGCTCAGCTCCAACACTCTCCTTTCCCGATCTGCAGCAACCATTCGAGATTGAGGCTGATGCATCTGACTATGTTGTGGGCACAGTTCTCACTCAGCACGGGCATCTAGTGGCATAACATAGTGAGAGACTCTCCGATACTGTCCGAAAATACCCCACCTATGACAAGTAAATGTATTCCAGTGTACAAGCTTCTCGTCAATGGAAAAATTACATTCTAGGTAAAGAGACGATCATACACATTGATCACAAACCTCTGCAGTTCATACAGACACAGGGGAAATTGTAGAACGAACACCATAAGAAGTGGTCCACCTACCTACAACAGTTTCATATCAACATCAAGTATAAGACAAGTGTCTCCAATCATGTCGTTGACTACCTCAGTCTCCCCCCTATGGTTGCACTCACCACTCTACTCCATTCATGTGGACATGAAGCATCTGAGTGGCCCCAACTTTATCAACAAGATTCTGACTTTTCCACCACATATAAGATCTTGGGTACAGGTGCAACTGTCACTGATTTTCACATTTAGGACGAACTCTTATGCCATCTGGGCCATCTTTGTGTTTCTATGAGTGAGTGTGAAAAGATGATTTATGAAGCCCACTATAGTTGGATGGAAGGACATTTTGGCATAGAGAAAAATGTGGTCGTTCTTCAGAAACATTTTTATTGGCCAAAACTTCAATAGTACATCAACAAGTATATCAGATCTTGCATTTCCTGTGCCACTTCCAAGCCAACAATCAAGAAGAAAGGATTATATACCCCTCTTCCTATTCCTGAGAATCCTTGGGAACCCATATCAATGGATTACATGTCTTGCTTGTCTTCCACCAAGCAAGGATATGACTTCATGTTTGTGGCGGTTGATTGGTTTTCGAAGATGTCCATCCTCACAGCTTGTAAGAAGAATTTCATAGCGGTAGATACTGCCAAGCTCTTCTTCGAACAAGTTTGGGTCCACTTTGGGATACCATAGATCATCATCTCCGACCGAGACAACAATTTCCTCAACACCTTTTGGTCGAGTCTATGGTCTCTGTTGGAAACCAAGCTCACAAAATCCACTGCATTCCACCCCAAATCGATGGCCAAAAAAATGTTGTCAATCAGATGATTGTGCACATCCCTCACATGTAAAATTCTAACCATACACGTACATGGGACGAGAGTATCACATATGTCCAACACAGTTACAACGAGGCTCTCTATAGTTCCACCGGCCATAGCCCATTTTAGGTGGGTCTGGGATTCCAACCCTTGGGACCCATTGATGTTGCACTCCCTCTTGACACCACACAGACAGACTCTTCTCCTAATCAGTCTACGATTGACAAAGCCACCAGATTCATTGATCGGATTTAGCACATACACCAACAGGTCTAGGAGATTTTGCAAATATCCAATGCTAAGTACAAGCAGTGCCATGATCAACACAAGGTATCACACCAGTTTTAGGTTGGCAAAAAAGTATGGTTGCATCTGCAGAAGGAGTGTCTCATCGGGCCCCATCGGAAACTTCTCCCACTTCGTTATGGGCATTACACTATCACCAAGGTTGTGGGTAGCAATGATTTTGAGTTCAACACTCCACCCTTCCTTGGTCTACATCTAGTATTCAATGTGGACCTCCTTCGACCATATTTTCCATTATTGGATACTTCTGAGATCGCAGAACAATTGACACCAACAGAGCTCAACCCTGACTGCAGGGAACAAGCATCCATTGATCAGATAGAGGACGCATTGTTATCAGAAAAATCGGTAAGTGAAGACACAAACTAATATCCCTAACTTCCACAGGAATCTAGAACAAAACAAGACATAATACAAACTTCACCTTAGACTTCACTGTCATATAAACCATTTCAGAGAGGAACGAGTGACATACCTTTTAAATGATGCTTGATCCTGCTAGTGTTGTCCTTGTCACTCCATATTTGTATTTTTGGGATGGTGAATCTATTTAAGAAGCACAAACCAAAAAAGAGAGAGAACAAAGATATATATATTCTAATGAATTATGTGTATAAGATCAAGGAGTTATACAATGAAAGCCAAGACACCTTTATAGGGAAGAAATGTATTGTTGCATTATATTAAAATGGAAAGTGGAGAATATAACCCATGCCTTGATGTTGCAAGATCCCTTTCAATGGTGCTTTTCTCCAACACACACACCTTTTCTCCAATGCCTTTGATGAAGAGGATCCACAATCTGACTTAGAGAGCTAAAGAAAAGCTATCTCAAGTATAATCTATAGCACAACTCTTCATGCATATGAAAATCTTATCCTTTTCAACCTTAGCCTTTTCCATGAGATATCCCTCCTTATATAGGGTGAAATAGGGATGGATGTGGATATTATGATGATCCCACTAAATCAGAGAAGTGGGTAAGATCCAAACTGATCGGAGGCCACCTCATCTTCTAGAAGATTCCCTTCTAGAACATTCGTGAATTTTGACTTTTCCCTTGCTTATGCATCGTCACACCCTATGCATAGGTAGCTTGTGATGATGTTGTCGTCCATATTTGGTGCAGAATGCAACGATCAAGCATCATCATACCCCAAACATAGAGCAGGGTGAGACGATCTTCCTTGCCATAGTTTTTGAGAGAGGAAAAGAAAACTGATTTTCTCATGGATAAAGTCTCTTTTAATATTTTCAGGGAACATGTAAGTGAGTTAAACACATGTCGTCATTCGATCACTGGGGTGAATAAAATAATGTGTAATAGAATACCCTCCAATGTATGAAACTGGAACCTATGACAACTGAAATACTTTGTAGAATGTGTGTGTTGAAAACAAGGAGCGCATCGATCGAGAACATACAAACAATCAAGCATCTGCATAATAATATACCATTTTCTGAGGTAATAATTCCCATACTCAGACTACAAGTGACTCTAATCATAATTTTCAAGTGAGTCATGACCACTAAACATACACTGTGGATCCATGTCAGTACAAACTTATGAATATTCTGTTGCAACCTGGATTGATATGATGAGATCCAGGGTCTTCATTTCTATCGTCTCTAAGTACGAATCTAGCCATGTGATTACAGGTGTCGAAGTCAAACATGGTAGAAACCACTTTATTACGGGTCATTAATGAAAATAGTTAACAAGTGTGAGGGAAATCACCATTGATGTCAATAACTCCCAAGGTACTCTAGCACAATCCAATGAGTGTGAAATAATGAGTTGAAGTCGAACACTCAATGTAATCTTTCAATTAGGGGCCGATGATGTGAACCCACTATTGAAAGCAAGGAAACCTGCCATTGAGGCATGCAGGCTCCAAGGTAATAATATGATTTCTAATTCTTGTTCCTGGATAATGAGTTGAAGTCGATAGGAAAAGACTCATCATAGGAGGGCCTTGATGTATCCCCCATCAATGACACAAAATATGTAACAGATTTGAAGTAGATCAGAGTATGAAGTGATTCAGAACTGACTCAAGGAAGGTTGACATGGTAAAAAAATTATAATTGCAGATGGTCGACTCGATAGAAGGCTAGATGGGGTTGGAGTTCTCTTGAACATATGAACGAATTAAAATGTTCTTGGCAACATTGACTCAAGGAGGAACCAAAATATGAACTTGTGGATGGTCAAACGTGAGACAAATGGATTTCCCAACCCATATACAGTGATGAAGGGGGTGTCATGTTCAAGAGCGACTGTACTGCCACTAACACAAATACAACGACACATTTCTTCCCAATTTTCCCCTACCATTTTTCGGTGAGTACCTCTTTATTTTTACACAAGCTTGAGGAGGATAACATATGATTGTAATGTAAGCTCATCTTTCGGACGAGTCCCTCAGAGTATTTTTAACAAACCCAAAGAAGGAGTGGTTCTGTCCCATATGGGTCTTTCGATGCTTGTTTAACAAGTCCAAAGAAAGAAAACTTAGGGGGTTTTCATGTTTATAGACTCTGAAAAACACTTAAAGAGAACTCCATAAGGTCTTTTTTCGTAATTTAATTTGATGAGACTGAAAAAGAGATAATCTACCGCTCATCAAACGTTTTCTTCAAATACTTTTACGAGCGTGAAGAAAAACAAGGTCGCTCAGATATATTTTTGTGTTTAGGGAGCTTGAAAAGAGCTTAAAGGATACTCCACAATGTTCATTTTTTGTATTACGAAAGCAAGTTCGAAAAAACGACAAAATATTGCTCGTTTGTATTCTCATGGTTTCACGAGCGTGAGAAAGAATTAAGATTGTGCTCAGAGTTTTTCCTAAAAAACCCTAAAAACATTTGTTCATAAGAAAAAACACACAAAAAAAATAAAAATGGTGGACCCTAATCAAACGTCTCGTCCTTAGAACTTTTAATCTGTAAAAGAAAACACTTCACAAAGTTGGCTAGACCTCACAGCATGGGTAGAGTATAAAAAAAATATTTTAATTTTGCAATAAAATATCAATAAAATAGGCCAAAACAACCCTTTTACCATTTCATTTGCAAATTTACCCAAATAGTGCCCCAAACCCTCTTTTCCTCCCAAATTTCAACTGTGGATTCAAGATCGCCTGGTGGATCATTTCACAATCTGTCTCCGTAAAAAAGGTAATCTTATGCTTCCTTATCTTTTCATGGTTTAAAAATTTGTTTTTATTGGTTTATTGTTGAGTATGGGTCGATTTTTTGGGGGTAACTGGGCTTTCAGATCGTCGTAGGCCCACAGTATCGTGAATTGCAACGATCTGGAATCATCGTAGGGGGCTCAAAGACAGGGTGTGATGATGTCTCTCTGCATGAAAGTGCTACTCTGCGACGACCACAAATCAACTTTTGAAAATATAAAAAGAACTATGGAAACTTCCAAGAATGGATTTATTATGGTTCTAATCTTCTTTTGATGTTCCTTGGCAGACTTTCCTTGGTCAAAATGCTCGAGTGGCAAGAACAATATCATGAAGAAGAAGACTATTTTTTCAAGAATGACCCGAGCACTGTTATGGCACTTAGGCAATGTGGATTACTCAAGTTCTTCAAAATTTAGGTCATGAGAGCCCAATTTATATTACTAGAGTATATGGTTCACATGTGGGATGTGAACAAACAATCCTTTCACGTGGGCGTGCATATACTCACATTGGATATAGAGGATATTTACTTTCTAATGGGTTTGTCTCGCTGAGGCTCTCGGATATCGCTCTTAAGAAGAAAGGGTGGAGGAGAACCCATGGATTACTATGTTGCACAACATTGCATGACGGGTATGGAAAAAACATAGTGGCAAGGTGGCCATTAAAGATGTTCGGGATTTACCATTGCGGACCATACTTTATAACATTACCCAGATGGAAGGGAGTCCATCTCTCCACATGGATTTTCAAAGCCATTTTCAATATGCCATAGAGTGCAAGGAACCCAGGGTCTTCAACTAGTGTGAGGGTGTCTTGAAGAACATGAAAAAGAAACTGACAAAGTGTCGAAATGGTCGGTTGAAATAGTGTGGTTACGGGTCCATTTTGGTGTCCTTCTTCTTGGAGAGGGTCCTCGTATTTCATCTACAGGTGGAGTGGGGTATACCCGCTCCACAAGATCCACAGATGAAGAGGTGGGTGGACTTAATGTCTCATCATGGTGGCATGCCTATCGTCAAGTCTGACGATGTTTTCTTCCAATGGTTGAGGAATCAACTAATCATGGTGGAGGACTATGTGTACATCGGGACGGATTTTTGTGGGGATCTTGACTTATCTCTTCCTGAGGGATATCAGTGGGGAGACATACGTAAGAAGGAAAATTTTCATTATATGACGTTTTTGATATTTTAATTATAATTTTTTTTTGTGTCATCTATCCAAGACTAATAAAGTGTTCTCAATAATGCAGATGTGGCACCTTATCGTCCTCCGATATCATCTCCCATTCAGAGGAAAGGAGAGAGGGGTGTTGTAGCAGGAGTGGTCATCGTGGATCTCGAGGAAATTGAGCAAAACCTAGAGGGATTAACCATGAATATCCCTGATGCCACGGTGGACGAACTTCCTAGAGACTATCAACACCATATAGTTGGCGTATCTACATCTATTGGTCAACTGCTCCATAGAGTGGCACATGCAGTTGTTTGTCACAGTAAGCAACATCCTTGATTTTTTTTTTACATGAAGCCACGAGCTTCACTTTTTGATATTTTGGTCCTTGGAAAAAACACTTTTTGTAACTTTTATCGTTATTAATATAAAGTTTCTTCCGACTTACTTGTCTTTTTCAAAAGTGTGTTTGGATTTATAAATGTCTCAAATGTCTGTTTAGCACATAGTTATCAAATGCATCTATCAATGTGTTTAGACATCTAGGAATATGTTGATATTCTATATAATCAAAATGTCTTTCCAAGAGGTGAATTCTTAAGTATACACTTAACAAAGTAGGACTTTGAATGGAATAAATGTTACTTAACTGCAACACTACTAACTACGAATTGAGTCATACAATAAGATAACGAATTCCAAATGAAATGGAGTCATTTAATAATTCAATAACTACACTCTATTCCATGATATTATTAGTCGCACGACCAAGGCAAACACCGTGTACACTGATCAACTCATACATAGGTGTATAGATTTCCCATGCAACAGATGCTAGGCTTTGAGTACTATGACTAGCACCATCAACAAAGCTGATATAGGGTAGAGAAGACACCAACGTCTGGAAACCAAGCACAATGCAAGGTAAGCAACTAAAAGGAAGAATAAAAATGAAAAAAGTACACTAGAGTATAATACACTAAAAATACACAACGCTCATGCAAAAATGATTTAAGCATAGTACTTATTAAAGTAAAGCCCATTTTTGGGTTCAATCAAAGGAATTCCATCATAATCTACCAGCTCATAAGCCCCTTTCTCCAACACTCATTTCAAAATATAAGGGCCACACCACATAGGTTCGAATTTACCCTAAAGAAGAACTAAATCATGTTCATAAAGAAGAACTAAATCACCCTCAGAAAAAACACGTGGTTTGACATGCTTGTCATATTGAGATTTGACATGCTTCTTCTGAGTTTCAATGACTAAGGCAACATCACGACGAGTCTCGTCTAATTGCATCAAATACAAGAGACGTTCATCTTCAACTGAGGTGTTAGGGAGAAGTTTGACAACTAGTTTCAAAGATGGGATTTCACATTCAATTTGAAAAATAGCTTCAATACCATATACCAACTAGAAAGGTGTGAACCCTGTGGTAGATTTAACGGATGTCCGATAGGCCCACGACGCAGAGAAGCATCGTGTGCTAGCTTGACTTGTGAAATTCTATCATCCATCGGAGCATAGTAGTAAGAAATTTTTTAATTGCTTAAACCTAACCATTGGCTTGTGGATAGTAAGGTGTTGAGTTTTCATGTCGAAGACCCAACTTCTCAGTAATTTTAGACATCATGAAATTGTGAAAATGACTACCATGGTCAGTGACGATGGCTTGAGGGACACCAAATCTAGTAACAATATGATTGAATATGAAAAACATTGTAGTTTTCTCGTTATTATCAAATGTAGGCATCGCCTCGACCCATTTAGTGAAGTAATCCATGGCTACGATGATGTATCCATAGCCCTCGACTGAGTGAGGGTTACATGTCATGAAGTCAATGCCCCATTTAGCCAATGGACCAATGGATGAGATCGGATCTTATTGTTATACATTTGACAAGCATGGCATTTTTGGATGACAATAATGCAATCTTTAAACAATGAAGGCCATAAATAACCTGCTCATAAGATCTTTTGGGAAGTGGCATACCCAGACATATGACCGCAACATGCTCTGGAATGACAGTCATTCAAAGATTTCTCAACTTCATCGTAGGTTAGGCATCATCAAAAGATCGAATCAATACCACGATGGTAAAGGGTATCACCAAGGATAATGTATTGATGAGCTTGATATTAGATACAATGACGATCCACACTTGAAAGATTAGGCCAGAAAGTTTGGGTTTGGAGATAAATGATAATGTATCCATATCATATGTCGTTAGAACTGAATAGAAAGAGAGACTCATCAGGCAAGGAATCCTCTACCACAGTTTTTACCTTAGTAGAGGGAAGGTCACATATCAATTCGACAAAAACCAAATATTTCTTGGATTTGGCATTCTCAAATTCCAAATCAAACTCCTGGAGAATAACTATCCATTTGGAGTATTCCCCCCCCAGCAATTGTCGAGTAAGGATGTGTTTCATAGGGTTTCAATCAGAAATGACGTTGGTTATGTGTAACAAGATATAATGACAAAAATGTTGAACACCTTGAACAATTTCTCCACATGCAAATATTTGGTTTCAGTGGTCGTGAGACTCTGACTCTAATAGTAGATGACATGTGATTCATGTGATTCATCCTCTTGAACTAGAACCATAACGATGGTATATTTTGAGGTGGCTAAGTATAAGAAATAATCTCGACTATAATCATGTGGAAATAAGAGTGGTGTATGGGTTAAGGCAAGTTTCAAAGCTTCAAATGCTTTGTTGGCAGTTTCATCCCATACAAAATCTTGACCCTTTTTAAGAAGTCGAGTAAAACCTTTTGTTAACTCAACATAGTTGGGGTTGAATCGACATAAAATTTTTGCCTTCCCTTACAAACTTTGGAGTTGGCGCAATGTAGAAGGAGGAGGCAGATTGAGAATAGCTTCAACCTTTAGAGGGTCCACCCTAATCCCATGTGTAGAAATGATAAAACCAAGAAGTCGTCCAGACTCCACACAAAAAATGCATTTATGTGGATTCAAGCATATGTGATAATAGAGACAGCGTAGGAAAATGACCCGTAAATGTGTTGGGTGATCTTGATGATGCATACAATGCGCCAATAAATCATCTAGGTAAAGTTGTACAATGTGCTTAATGTCATGAAAAGCGTAAGACATAGCGCGTTGAAAAGTCACACCAACATTATTGAGACCAAAAGGTAGTTTCTGGTATGCGAAGGTTCCCCAAGGGCAGATAAAATAATTCTTATGTTGATCCGCAGGTAAAATATTGATTTGATTATAGCCGAAGAAACCATCCATTAAAGAGAAGATTTCACTCCCGACACAGTCGTCAATGATCTGGTCAACGAAAGGGGTTGGATAATTGTATTTGGGACAAGCTTTGTTGATATCCCTATAATATACACAAACATGGATCGTGCCTTGTTTATTCATAACTAGAACAAGATTATATACCCAATTAGTCAAAGCCACAGGATAAACAAAATCGGCTTTAAGAATTTTTTCAACTTCGAGTTTGATAGCAACAAATTTGCATGGATGTATTGGGTGAAGTCTTTGTCGAATGGGTTTAGCATATAGGTAAGTCTTAATCTCATGTAAAACAATATCAGGATCAATTTCTGACATCTCTTCGTAAGTCCAGGAAAAAACTTCACAAAATTCTTGGAAAAGAGCTTTATAAATTTGAACTTCATCGAAAAAACATGAGGCACTGATGTGAACATTTTCCATGACTCTGGGTTTAATCTAAATATCTAAAGGGATGGTGGGTGAAATGTTACCCAAGTTCCCTTCATACAAAACATTGTGTATTGGTTCAGGCATAGGGGAAAAAGTAACAACAGTAGACAGATTCAAAATCCGTTGATAACTCTCGATGGCCTCAGGTTCCAGGAAGAGAATAGAATGATGATGCCCATCGTCCCATGGGGTATCTTCCATAGACATGGTCATCATAATAATTTCATCGGTGTGAAATACTACATGAAATAGAACTGGAGACGTATCGAAGAGAGAATGAGGATAGGTAGTTTCCGATTGAACAACTTGATAAGCCAATTCTATCAGACTTAAAGGCATTATGTCGTCGTAACGAAGACAATCGTCAGAGATAGGTACTGTCCAAGGGTCATAAGACTCAGGGATTTCACCAAGAGTGGTTGATATCATGTTAATTGAGGTGACAAAAGGAGTAGGAATATCAGGTGGTAGAATGGGGAACATACCCATTAACGAAGAATCTTTTAAAAGACCCACACAGACATTCTCATAACTAGGAGGTGTTTTCGCAATGAAAGGTATGTTACTAGTACGAGAATCATAATTAAAGAAGGAAATTTGATAGACAGTAATAATTTTTCCTTGGTGAGGGAAATGTATCACACGAAAAAGAGTATAAAAAACTGCACGCATGGAATCAATCCAACTACGACCAAGTAGAAGGTTGTAATCGAGAGGTGCATCAAAGACCTCAACCTCAACATTAACCAATTTTCCTTCTAACGTAATAGATAACGAAGGAAGAACACTGTAAGGTTTAAATATTGTACCATTAAATGATTTAAGAGTATTGTGTGACTTGTTAAGGGCAGGAGAGCCAATGGCCTTCCAACAAGTAATGGACATGACACAAGTCGAGGCCCCTTCATCAATAACAGTTCGACAAATATTCTTATTTTCAACAATAACTTGTATCTGAAATGATAATTGAGGAGGAATCCTTGGAATATGATCTTCCAAGTCAAATATTATCAAGTTCGTATCAGTAGGATCAATTCCATCAATATCCTTTAACAGTTCCTTTCATTGCATAGTACAACTTTGAAGGACTTCGAGAGTCGACATTGCAGAAGGTGCCTGCACAAGATCTTCTACAATACTGTAGTTTTGAGCAACACATGCATGAGGATTAAATGACGACTTACGAACAACGCCCTTAGGAGGAGGATGAAGAACTGTATCTAGACTCGTTCATTCAAGATGAAGAGGACCGTTGGGAGGTGAAGTTTATGGAGGAGTTTGAACCAATGGAGGTGGTGAATCATCAACTTTATCTTTCGAAGGTGAATAATATTTGGCTCGATTAGCAACTGCAAATTCATTCTTCTTGGAGTCACTAGTACACATAAGTGCATATGACGTGGTAGAGAGGGAAGGCTGGTATTGAATGACCAATTAGGCCTGTTGCTGAGAAGGAAAATGTTGTGACAAAATGACAAGTGGAGTAGGTGTCCCGCTCCCTTGCAGTAACTTAGTAACCCCAACACGTTGTGGACAATATTTCATATAATGATACTCACCACAAATAAGACAAGGATAACGAGGTTTGCGCTTTTCTTGGTCATCAGGAGGCTGAGTCTTGGGTTTATTAGATGGTTGATTATTATTTTTTTCCTCCTTATTCTTTGCCTTCCCTTTCTTTTTATTTTGTTTTTACCAGTAGATGTAGATTGAACCACATTAAATTCAGAAGTTTTACCAGGATAAGGAGTAGGAGGAGGATTATTTTGTACATTAGCAATATTAGACTTGGGATTGGCATGACTGGCTTGTTTAGGTTGATTCTCGACGTGGAAGGTTCCAATCACGCCATCAACAACATGAGAAGCTACTGGAGGCGTTGGGGTTTGATTTGTAGACGGGCGAGGAGCATCAGTGATCAAGTCATATAGTGTGCCCGTTTGTGAATAAACAAGATCCAAGTATTGAGAATGACTAATTGCCTGCTCTTCAGTGACGACACTACCCATGGAAACATCATGGGCTATAGAACCAATGAGTGACTTAGTAAAACACTCGACCAATATTTGATCAGGAAGGGGAAGTTTGATAAAGCGTCTTCTCCTCCTCCACTCATGAATGTGATCATAAATGTGAGTGGATGAAGATTGTTTAAATGAGCTCAAAATTCTAGTTCCTGTCTTGTATCGGATTGGTAGCTGGTAATGTGTTAATAAATCCATAGCTAAGGTATTGAATTCATCAAAGAATCCTCACGGTAATTCAATATACCATTTGGATGCCAAACCCATCAGAGTTCGTTGGAAAATATGTAATCTAATGTAGTCATCCATCAAAGAGTTGGATGAACACCAAATATGGAAAGTCATGATCTGATTATTTGGGTATTCTCTTGATCGGACATTAAACTTGGGAATGTCTAATGGTAACTTGGAAGGTATGACCAACCAATAAGGAGAATGCAAGATAGGATCATTCAAAATCCTAGACAAATCCGGTAAATCTAAAGTAGCAAGAAATGACAACTATCTGTTTACTTGAGGAAAGGTGTAATTCTGAGGAGGTAGTTTGGTAGGTTTAACAGTAGGACCATAAGAATTTTGTATATAGTTAGAGGGTCCTATCAAATTTGTTTGTGGAGGGTTTTGATTCAAATATACAACTTGAGTTGGTTGATTGGATAAGCTTATGTGGGAAAGAGCATTAGATTGAAAACCTTGACCCCAAGTAGGATTCATAGAACCTGGATATGGTTGCCCAGGATTAGGGGGTACAAAAGAATTAACTTGAGGAGGTTTCCCCCCATGCAGATGTTGATGGCCTTGGAAAGGAAAATTCCAAGGTTAAGACTGTAATCCAGGGATATACTGCCCATACACTGTGTTATGACCCCCGACTTGGGGTTTCCCCCTAACTTGAGGTTGACCTCAACAAAAATTTGAAAACTAGAAGCGACAGAATGAATTGTTCCCCCCATTTGATTGGAGCTACTTAGGCTAGGATGATTAAATCCTCCAGGTAAAGGTGGAGGAAGAGTTCTAGGCCCCCCAGAGAGAACTTGGGTAGGTGTAGGAACATAACTACTAGCAACATTATACCCAGGAGGAACAAAAAGATTAGCCCCTCTGGATGGATTTTGGGCAGGATTAGCAATAGAAGTATTTAGAGCATGATACCCAAGTGGAAGTGACGGATTTGGTCTAAGTGAAAGTGGTGTTCCAATAGGAGCTTGAGTGATTATTGTACTTCTGACATAAACATGCGTAGTTTGTGGGACCCTGGTAGAGCTAGCGAGATGGAGAGGAAGAATTGTATGAGAACCAACCAACAATTGATCTGATACTGTAAGAACATTATTGGTCATGCCGGTAAAATGATCTAAGGGGACTGTATAGGCAGTAGAAGTCACATGAGTATGTGATGCCATAGGTTGATTAGAGGTCCTCTGGCATAGATGA
>ML787208.1:245443-256513 GCA_009831015.1 Picea engelmannii | reverse complement strand
GCCTCACTTCTTAGACACACTTCACTTGCTCATTATCTTATGAGGCAAGCTGCAATTGGAAGTTGGAGAGAGGAGAAGAAGGGTGGCGCATCTCTTGGGGAGGACTTTCTGTATTGGTTTGACTTATCTCTTGAACATTGTATAAGCCATTTATGATAAGGAAGTTTTTGCTGGGTTTTCTTCCCCTAGAGGGTTTCCCAGGATAAATGTTGTCTCTTGTGAATGTGTATTTCTCAGTGATCTTGTTCTTATTATGCTCTTATCTAATGAAATGCAAAGAACTATAATAATGGCATAAACATTAACAATAAGAAGGTATTGAGAATGACAATTGAGAATTACATCAAACTTATGATCTCATGAGTGAGATGTCATCAAAGCAATCAGTGGAGATTGATTGAGCAAAGGGGTTGGATAAGGATAACTGGAAGAGGCTGTTGCACCTTCATTCAAAGGATTGTAATTACTTTTACTTGTTCTCATTAATATAATCAATGCTTGGCTTGTTTCTTTCAAACTTGTACTTGTTCCATATAAGTTTGTCTGCAGTAGATGGATCTATGATTGAGTTAATCCCAGTAGAGTAGGAAGTCCATTGTATCTTTGTTTGTTTTGCAGGACCTATCAAGGGGCTCAAGATCGAAGCTCAGCCTGGACTTTGCAAGGACAAACGCCGTTCATAAGGTACATATCTTTATCCTCCTCTTTCTTTCATTAGCTTGATTAGATCTAAAAGGAAGTCAGTGTCCATGTTAAGCACCTCCTGTCTTGGCCTTAGGAGTTTAGAGACCAAGAGGGAATCCACTTGTCTGCAAGAGGATTCACCTTCAACAGAAATTGGCGACTCCACTGGGGAGGAGCTCTGATTTTTGTTTCCATTCCCAGATCTTGTTTTGGCCCTTTGCCCATTGATTTGATCTTCTCCATATTGTCATGTTGATTCTTAGATTGGTTTGATTGCCTCATTATGTCATCAAGATCACCCTGATTGACTGAATATCCTTCATTTTTTGAGTTTTGGGACATTTTTCTGAGTTTTTGGAGCAAAGCGCTCCCCTCTTGTTGTTTTCAGAGCGCTAACACTCCCCTGTAGCCTTACACAAAGTGCTCAAATGCCCTGGTGCCCCTTATACCAGAGCGCTATCCCCTTTTTTGTGAGAAATTCTCCAAACTTTGCATTTTTTGAAGCTATTTCTGGGTTTTGGCATTTGCTCGGGGTCCCTTACTCTCAATCCATATTGATATTGGCTTTCAAACACCATTCTTTCTGAGAATTCATCATCTCTTTCTTGGATTTTTGACATTTTTCATTGCTTTGCAATAACTCTTTGTCTTTGTTGACTTAGAGTTAACTTGTTGTTTTCTTCTCCTTTATCTGACTGAGTGAAAACTTTTGCGAGGCAATCCAAAGGTCTGTGAACCTTTTCATTTGATCTTTGAGGTCAACTTTCCATCTTTTCTCTTTTTTGTTTGAGGTTTTTGGTTCTTGTTTGCAATTTGATTATCTTTGTCTTTCTGGTCTATTTCACGACTAGAGTGTGTCTTTGTTTTGTGTGAAGTTTGCTTCCGACTGTTTAATCCTGAAATATGATTGACATTTAGAACTTCTGCATCTGATTATCATTCACATCTAAGCAAAAGGACACATTTTAGTGATTGGTTTGGATATTAGAAGGCATTTCTGAAATTTTTAACATTGCATCGGATTTGAGTGAGAAACAAATTGATTAAGGACATTGCATATCAGTGTTTGATAGTGAAAACAACTTTCTCTCTTTCCCTTAAATAGCCATTCATTGAAAGACAAGATTGCTTATCATCTTCTTGTGCATTTTTGGGGATTTGAGTCATCATACCATCAGTTTCATTGTCATACACCCTTTGAGTAAAGAACAACCATAAAATCAACGCTAATTAAAAATTATCTAGAACATTTTTGTTTTTAGGATCTTCCACCAACATTAGACTAGGATTAACACTTTGGATTAAGTTGTGAGTACAACTCTCCAAAGTTTTTCAAAACGAACATTAGCATCTTGAGATAGGGAGAGTCAAATCCAATTTTCGTATAGGCTTTCTGGGATCCCCCTCTCACACAGGAGTTACGCACGAGGTCACATTCAGGTGAATTACGGAGATTATCCCTCCGTGGTTTAACTGTTTGTAGTGGTCAGATCGTATATTGGGGGTCACTTGAAGGTATACCCACGATTATGTGTGGGAGCCTCTCGAGTTGATTTCAGACTTGTTATCCTGCCCATACGTTCGGATCGGACTGTCGACTGTACCCTCCCAGGGGCTGATTGCAAGTTGGTGTCCTTAGTTGTTGTAATCCTTAGGTACTTACACGAGGTGACGGTGAAGGGAAGTCTCACCGTACCTGGGACAAACATTGGTCAAACTCACTCGGGCTCCTTAAAGGGTAAATCCACAATTACTGCGTGGAAGCTTGCACCAAGGTGAAAGTCCGTTAAGCAGGTCGCCATTGTAACTGTTCCACCATATCCTAGCCCCTTCTTGACTTGGTCACACAACGTTGGATTTCATCACCAACTAGTACGATCATCGAGAGAAGTCTTGTTTGTTTGGTTTTGATTCCTAGATTTTATTAGCGTATGTTGTTTCTTTTTGTTAGTTGGTCCTAGATTTTCAGCGTGTACTGTTATTCTCCAAAATTGAGCTTGTAGACGATAAAGGTCTTCACCGATCACGTAGGATGCAAGGGCTGCCTCCGGAAGGCTACCAACCCTTACCTCCTAACCCTCCAGAAGACAACTACCATGGAGAGGTAGAAAATCAATCTGACACTGGAAGTGTTGTTGCTCCTTCGTTAGATAACTCATAAGGCGCTTTGGTTACGGTTGAGAATCCCAGTCCTCGCACTACATCTGTGTTGGTAACCCCTCTCGAACCACTTTTCCTTCGTTTAGACTCCCTTGGGAACGTCATAGACGAAGAGGTCCCACGATTACTGGAGAGAGTTTTTATTGAAACATATATGGGATCCACATAATCAACCTTTGGTGATGAGTATAGGACTCATGTTCATCCTAGCACTGCAGTAGATACAAATCCCACTCCTGCTCGTTCTGTATGGAGGACTTCATCGGGACGTGATCTCTATGAGCATTTCGAATCCTTTCGACAACCCTTTAATCTTGATGACCCTCCTGTTGAAAGTGGGCCATCTAGTCAAACTATGAATCACCTCATCGATCAGGTCATTAACCCTACTGTTGCGTCAACACAAGTCCATCATAATGTTGGACTCATCACCTCTACTCTTTTCCAAGGCACTTCAATCCCTACACCCGCTTTTACGAACTTTCACTCTACAGCTCCACATGTTCCGCACGATCCTGCTGGGACATCTTTTCACCCGAGAATGCAGACCCTTTCCAACCAAATACAACCGACTGGAGGGAAACCACCATCTAGTGAACCTATCCCTCCTAGAGGATCACCATTCTATGGCAGGCCTACCCCTCCCGGGGGACAACCCCCTTTTCATGCTCCTCCTGGAGGGCAACCTCCCTTTGCTAGTCATACCCCAGTCGTTAATCCACCGCTGGCAGGGGGGCAACCTTCGTTTGTTGTAAACCCTTCACAACCCTGGGGAGTATCTTCAGGAGGCACTTTTACCCAACCCCACATTGGGGGGAATTCATATCATAACCCACAAGGAGGAGTATCGAATCTTGTTCCTTCCGAAACATATTATGGACAACCTTATCCGAGTGGCATTCCAAACACCACCTGGAGTCCTCAGGGACAACAACCTTATCCTCCTCATGGGTCTAATGTGTACCCACCTCCGGGATCTACTCCTTACCATCTTCAAGGGAAAAATGTTTATCCTCCTTATGGGCAAGCAAATCACCTGGATTATAATGCTCAGAACCCACCGGGTTATGCAAATGTTTCTTATCCATCATCAAATCCTGCTTATCCTGGCCAACAATAACTGTATGTAGGAAAACCTATTGGTTACAACTATCCACCTAACCCAGTTTATGGTCCTATTGGTGTTCCTATGCCACACCAGTATCATCCGCAAATTAACCAACAACTACCTTTCCTTGCGACTCTGGATCACCCAAAGTTGTCTCGGTTAACTAATGATCCTATTTTTCATTCACCGATTTGGCCAGTCATTCCAGCTAAACTTCCTTCTGATATTCCGAAATATGACGGAAAATCTGGAGAAGACCCAAATAACCATGTGATGACTTTCCATTTGTGGTGTTCATCAAACTCTCTCATGGATGATTCTGTACGTTTGCATCTTTTCCAGCAAACACTTACAGGCTCAACAACAAAGTGGTATATTGAACTACCACATGCTTCTTTTCATGATTTCAATTCCCTTGCCATGTCTTTTCTCACGCACTTTCAACTACCTATTCGCTACGAGACGGGTACTGAACTCTTGACCTCCCTTCGTCAAACTGACTCCATGCATATCTCTGACCATATTCATGAGTGGAGATGACGACGAAGGATAATCAAGGTAATCATTCCTGACATATTATTGGCGAAATGGTTTACTAAATCACTTTTACCCCGGATCACTCGCAATGTCTCTATGGATGGCGCGGTCACCGAGGAAGAAACCATTGCTCGGGATCAGTACTTAGATTTGGTTTATTCACAATCTAGTACTTTGTATGATTTACTTCTGAATGTTGCTCGAGCTAATACCGATCCATCCAAGCCATCATACTCATCCCATGCAAACGGTGTTATCGGTTCTATCAAAACTCAATCTACTTCCCAATCAACCACACTCTCCTCTACCTCCCCCCAAACTCAAATCTCTGAGGTGAATACAGTTCAATCTGCCCCTTCACAACAATCTGGAGGTAAGAAGAAGACAAAGAATAAATAAAAAAATACCAATAACAATGAACAACCAAAAAATCAATCTCAAACACCTGCTAACGAAAAGCAACCACAACGGAAACTGAGATTCTCGTGTATCATTTGTGGTGACAATCACTACACTCGACACTGTCCACATYGCAATGAAGTGGCCAAAAGTTTCCAGGGAAATTCACAACCCGTTGTGCTTACTCAACCTTTTCCACAACAACAATCCATGGTTGCTCAAACCCCCTCTCCTGGGGGCAGTTCTAGCCATCCTCATGATGAGGCCTCGACGAGTGCACATATTTATATGTTTAATGGGATTAATTTGAACACTCGCTCTAAGACATACGACACACCAGGTAACCCTGACAAAGGAAATGATACTAGCGGTACCGATACTTTACTGGATCCATCATCGTCCTTCGTTAGTCCTCCATCGGTTAATCCTCCGTCTGGACCACTTCAGATTGAGAAACCTACGTTCGACTCTATCTTACGCCCTCCTAAAATAACTATCCGCAAAGCTACCTTTAATCCTAGTTCACGTGCCGCCCAGAACTACAACGTTGTTGAAGATTTGGCTCAAGCACCGTGTGATATGTCTGCGTTAGAAGTTCTACAGCACTGCCCTAGTCAACGTAGAACACTCTTGACCACTATTGGCGTTGTTGATCCTGAGTCATCCAACCATATCATGTTTAACCTGGACAATTATGCATCTCGCCTCTCCCACCAACTTGCTTTTCAAGTTGATGTTGTTGTTCACAATCAACAAATCCATCGAACTATTCTGGATGAGGGAGCCTCAACTTGTGTCATGTCTTTAGCGTGTTGGAAAGGTTTAAAATCACCCGCACTTAACAAATCGCCAACGATGTTACGCGCCTTCGATAGGCGAGGTTTTCATCCCCACGAGCTTTTACAGTCCCTGCCCATCCAATTGGGTGGAAAAACTGTCACTGTTGATGTCGAGGTGGTCGATGCTCTCCTCGATTACAACTTGTTACTTGGAAGAAGTTGGTTTTATGCTATGACTGTCATTGCCTCATCGATCTTTCGATGTGTACAATTTCCTCATCAGAGCAAAATTGTCACTGTTGATCAGTTGGATTTCTGCACGACTGATGCTCGCGCTCCCGCTACCAACAATATTCCTTTCTTGGGAGACCACAAGATCACGTATGAAAGCGTTGGTGTTAGCTTATTGAAAGATTCTAGCCTCATGGGTACCTTCCCTACACCACTTCCATCGACTACACATCATATTTCCACTGTCGATATGATTTCGACCGCAACTTATCAATCTTTGGAATCATCTGACCCTGGGATTGTACCTAGTCCTTCGGAATTCGATGCACTAGGTGACACCGTGCCACTTAGTCCAGCCGAAACATCATACGTTTCTATCCAATCCGCTTCTCCCTTGTCGAATGACCAACATCTCTTGGCACCCGATAGTTCCTCAATGCAATCACGGTTAAGTTCCTTGTCGTCTGCAATCGATTACATTTCCCCAATTTTTCCCTTGGATGAATCTATCATGGAAATGTTGAGCATTGATGAGCTACTTCGGGATGATAACCATCATTGATCCTCTTTTCTTCCTCCTCATGAAGAAATTCGGGCAGATATCCAGTCTATCTCCCCTCTTGATGTTGATTTTCCATCATCTCCCATGCCTTCGACTTCCGATGATTTGGATCTAGTAGTTGACATGGTGATCTCTTCGATAGGGCTTATGGAACCTGATCTCCTTACCCCTGTCGCAGCCCTCGACATGTGTTCCTTTTGTTAGCACTTGGTAAATTTCTTAGAGGTTGAAACAGAAGAAATCCACAAAGGTAACTTTATCCAACCACTTTTAAAGCTGGGATCTAGCCCTTCCAGCTTCAGAGAGGGATCTCTCTATATGTTTTAGCTATGTTTTCAATTTAGATATTAGGCTAGGTAAAGATATAGGTAGGTTTTGTTGTCAAAGTGTTTTTGAATTGGTTGAGACAGTCTACACCTCCATTGGGCTATGGGGTCTGTATTTAATTAAATATGAAATACGACCAGAAAAGGGAAAGGAAGACTTCCACAAGGCGAGATAATATACTCACTGGATATTTTAGTAGTTTAAATGATGGACAGAAGAAAAGATGAGAAATATAAATTCAACTAAGAAGCAGTTAAGAATTTCTTAATTGAAAACATCAGAAGATAAACATTAAAATCTTTCGAGTCGGAAACAGGGTATTCAAGATAAATCCTGCAACATACGTTACTCTTAAAGATTAGTTTCAAAGAACAATATGATCACAAAGCAAGAATAACATTCAACTTAGAGAATAAACATCACCAGTGAATACACGCAAGAATCATGTAAAAGTGTCTCATTTTTATTAATGGCAGATCTCTTCAAAAATGGTACAGTCTGATAGCATCAGGGTGTGAAGATCAACCACCCTCAATACTTCGAAAGGTGAAGTATTTATAACTCAAATTACAAACGTTCCTATCATAACTGATCAGGACGTGCTAATTCTATTTTTAGCTTAACTAATTTAACGAATCTCCTAACTTTCAAAACTGCTTGATGAATTGGTGAAACTGCACGCTGAATTTCTGGGTAGACCATTGATGAAGACTTTGCACGACCTCATCTGACTGGATAGGTGACTGGACCTGGACAGCTCATCTGCTAATTGAGCAGATCGCAGAGTTCATCCCATCTGAGATGACTAGGCACAGTGACTTTGAGCAATCTCTGATACACTTCGTCCATTTCCGTATACTTAGCGAATGTGGGCTTAGTGAGGAATATGTATCGAATCTCGTGTTGGATACTGATGTCCAACTGAAGGGCATCCAGGAATGCTTTGTCGGTAATGCTCCCTTGTATGCCAGCAAACTTTGAACTTTCCTTAAACACTTCAGCCAATCTCTTCTTATAATCTGGAAGTGTCATCAGTTTATCATTAATAACCTTCAGACCAGGTAGGCCCTTCTTCTGGAGCGCCTCAATCTTGTTGAACAATCTCTGAACCCCTAGGTCCATGGTTTGAACCTTTTCTTCCAATTACAGCATTAATCCTCTCTTGGTCAAAACTCTTTTGACCTCAAGGATGGTCTATGTTATGTCTTCTATCTTCAGCTCTTTTAGCTCTTCTCTGGTCTTAGAATTGAGGAATTTGATGATATCATTTGCCTGAGTTGGTCTATCTCCCAATTCTACTCTGATCTTCTCAATGGCCTGTTTGCTCCTCTGGACCAACTCATTCTGCTCAAACATAATTTGGATCATGGGCCATATCTCATTTATGGACTTTGTGATGTCTGTCCATACATTCTCTTTGACCTCAGCCAAAGTTTTCCCTGCCACTGTTTGCTTTTGGAGCTGTTATAGCTCCTTCTTGAGCTGCTCAGTTACCTGCTTTTCCTTGGAGAGACTGGTCTGGAAGGAAGTTTTGAGTTCCTGTAGGTTCTCAACTTCCTTTTTGAGCCTGCTGATCTCTGTCTCCTGCAAGTTCATCATTTCCATGGATTTGGCCAGGTCGGCTGTCTTCTCTTGGGATGTCACTAGGATTGCGGACGGGACTATTGTCACTGTTGTTGTGCTTGCTCCTAAAATTGGAATGGCACTCAATGGAATGACTTCCATTGGCTTCATCTGTTCCTTCTCTTTTAGTAATCTCTCCATCTCAGCTTCCATTTCTTTGAGTTGTGCATTCTGCTCCATGAGCAGCTTGAGCATTTTGTCCTTTTCACCTTCTTTCTGTGCTATCTCCTTCGTCTGCGAGTCCTCTGTGGGCGAGAGCTTCAGTTGTTTCCTCAAAGAGGCGATGTCTGCATTCTTCTTCTTTATCATTTCCTCTGCAGCTTTGACGTTGGAGGGGTCATAGCCGATCTTGAGGACCAACTCCTCCAAAGTTTTGATTCTGTTATCTTTTGCGAAGGATGAAATCTTCTCCAGCTTGAGTTGCGTTTGAGCGTTATTCAGTGATACCTGTAATTTTGCTGCAAAAGCGAAAGCATGCGCCAATGTATGGAATACCATCTCCCCTGTCTGCTTGTGCAGATCCATCTGATCTGTTGGGTGCACGTCCTTCGTTTGGAATTCGAAGGTGGCCCTCTTGTAGTCCGTGATCGTCTTGGGGTCTGGTACCTGCGCCTGGAGGAAAGCCATGTGCATCCTGTCCTTTTCTGTGTCAAATGCAGACAGCAGCCGGTGCTGCGCCATCGACGTCTACTTCCGAAACTGAGCATAAGTACTGCTGGTAAGGGTCTGGTTCTTTTTCTTAATCAGCTCGTACTTCTCGAAAATACTTAACTTGGGCCCAGTCTTTCTCGGCTGAGTATCCAGTGGGGAGTCTGTGGATTTCTTCGGTACTGCTGGAGTGATGTATTTATGTAGGCTTGAGCCGAAAGGTGGGATGACAGACTTGACCACTGTGGTAGGCGGGGTTTCTTTTTCCCCCGTAGGGCCGGGAACTATGGTTGTCTTGGGCCTCTTAGTGTGCAACTGGAATTCTTCAGACGATACCTCCATGACAGGCGGAGATAACTCTTGTCGAGGCCTTTTTTCCTTAGGGACCTGTGGTGTAGTAGTTGGTGGCACAGTGGTCGGGGGAACCTGTTGTTCCACTTCGATCAAGGTGTCAGGCACCCACACTGTCTGATTGGTGAATTTTTCAATCTCGGGCTTGGACTCATGAACATACAGGATGTTTTTGTTTTTCACCCGCATTTCTGAAATGATCCCGCATGGATCATAGTGCCATGGGAAACTCATAAAGAACTTCATTTCTTTCAACATCCTGTCAGCTTCTTCCCCGGCGCCTCGACTGTTGCAGATGAAGGAGCCAATCTGCCCCTTGATTCGAAGCTGCTGTTTTTTCTTTAATGATACGAAATGAATATCATCTGAATTCATGATCTGCCTTATGTATTCTAAAGAAAAAATTCTTACCGGCACATATTTGGGCAGTTTATAGGGTGCCAACTCGCACCCGTATACTCTGATCTCAGAATGGTTTTGATACAGGTACCAATCCCCGGTCTTTGTGTTGTCCGAGAGATGCAAGATTCTATGGACTTCGTCATTTATTCAAGGCTCAGGCCTGCCGCTCAGCATGCTTACCACTGGGTGGTAGAAAAGATCGATGAATGCCTTGAAACTATATTCTGTGGAGTTATGCTTCAGCAAAGAGGTCCATGCTGTGACTGGTTGAGGCCTTCCATCTGCATCCATTTTCTGCATGGAAAAACTAAATTTATCTGCTTGATAGAAAACAAACATGTAGGCCAGTATAGACGAACATCTGAACATGCCTTCCATGCCAAAATTCACGAATTGTTCGTGAATATTGTCTGCCAAGAAGGTGTTGAAATCGAACTGGGTGGTGGGCTTTTCATCAGTGGAGAAAATGGATAGAAAACCCAGAATGGGCTCATCTACCCACTGGTCGGAATAGTACCCTAGCAAAGCACAAAGGGAAGAAATGACCTGGTTACCCTTAGTGGAGATTATGGACGACAGGTAAGGAGGATTAGTGGAAGGGAATAGAGCAGAGGTGGAAAGGAACAGCTCAAATATTTGAGCTCTTTGGGGAAAACTCATCTTCTGATACAACTCTGTAAGGATTTCTAGGTTGAAAGGAGACGCAGAGTCGGCACGGGGAATTTGCATCATCTGGTCTATGTCTTCGGGCGTGATGAAGAACAGGGTATCTCTGGATGAGGAGACGACGGCCCTCTGTTCGGGAATATAGTGAGCTTGGCATTTAAGTGTGAACTCGGGAAAATGGTGGATCTGGGGAAAGAGGCAAAGGGGTAAAATGGACTCCCAGAGTCCAATTTCATCGCTCTGGTCCAGGAAAATCTCCCTGAGCCATGACTGGAGGTCTGAGAAATCGAAATCGCATTGGGTATTTGCGATCAATCTGTCTTTGTCAACCAGTGGGATCTTGTCCAGGTCGACAGGAGGCAGGAGAAAAGGATTCTCCTCTCCTTCTTCTTGTCTTGGCTTTGGCGCCATCTCTGCAACAGTACCTGCAAATAAACATGAAGTTAGTGGGGCCGACTGACTGTGGATGAAGACGACGGGATGTAACGGAGGACCAAGCTATGAGTTTCTCTTGTGCGATGATTGAACCGCGAAAGTAAGGGAAAACGGTAATTTTATTTAAAAATGGGGTCGGTTGGGCGCGGGAGACAGGT
>ML787208.1:130217-219740 GCA_009831015.1 Picea engelmannii | reverse complement strand
GATGTTATAAGTGTCTCCTTAGTGTCGTTGACATGGCAGTATGTCTGAACATCATTTGTGACACTTGTGACCAACTTGCGACACTTACGACAATTGAGAGGGACATGTGACACTTATCCAGATGAGTAATTTTGATGTGTAACAACTACATTCGTGATATGGTGTGGAGGGGAGCCATAAATCTCCAATATGTTGGCACAAATGAGCAGGTTGCAGATGTGTTGACCAAGCCTTGGTCTCGTGTAAAGTTTGAGAACTTTCGAGACAAGCTTGGTATAGTTCGAAAGGACCTCCCTCGAAAGGGGGAGTAATGTTAATGATACTATGGTATCCTGACCAACAACAGGTAGCTCAGTTAGGATTTTATATACTAGGGGACTAATCATCCCTAGACAGATCTTGAAGGTCCGGTAAGGACGGTCTATCAGAGTACCTGCGCATGTATATGCTAGCTATGGTCAGTAGTGGTAGCTCCGTTAGGATTTTTATAATCCTAGGGGACTGATCATCCCTAGACAGATCTTGAAGGTCCGGTAAGGACGGTCTATCAGAGTACCTGTGCATGTATATGCTATCTATGGTCGGTAGTGATAGCTCCGTTAGGATTTTTATAATCCTAGGGAATCTTATGATTCCTGGGAAGATCCCAAAGGTTTGGTAAGGACGGTCTATCAGAGTACCACGTGGTAGCTCCGTTAGGATTTTACATCCTAAGGAATCTTATGATTCCTAGGCAGCGCCTTAGGGACTGTCGAGTACCAAAAAATGTTGTTGATACACTTGCCTCATTTTGTTTCCCCATGATGATGATGATGTTGTTGCTCCAACCTTCGTGTTGTGATGATGTTGTTACTCCAGCGTTTGTGTTGTGATGATGTTGTTGCTCTAGCCTTTGTGTTGTGATGATGATGTTGTTTTTATTGATGGTATTGATGTTGATGATGTATTAGTGTTATACTAATTGATGTTGATGCAGATGATGATGATGCTACTCTAGCTCCATGTTGTGAATGATGATGAGAAAAACTTCTGATGATTTATAGATATGTCAATCAATGTTCCAGATGTTGTTGATGTTGCTTCCCTCTCTCTCTCTCCTGATGATGTTATAGAATACCCTTCTTGTTAAGAGGGAGTGTTGAAATATCGTAACTGTAAAGAGTATTCTATTTATTATTGAGTTATTATTAATTAGATCAATCCCCTTTTGTGGATTGATCTTGTCGGGCTTTGTAAATGACCAAATCCCCTTTTGTGGATTGGGAAAACCCTAATTATATCATGCTAATTAATAAGTCATCCCCCATGCCTAATTAAAGTGGTTTTAGCCACTAAGTGAAGAAGTCGTTCCTACCCAATGAAGAAACACCTCCCTAGCGCTTTCCATCTAGTATAAATAAGAGAGGCTAGCACCTCACTCATTCACTCACTCAGCTCACTCATCTAGTGCGCAAGTTTGAAGGAAGTTGCAGTTTCCAGTTGCTGAAAGAAGGAAGAGAGAGGCACATTGCTCAATGTTGGATATTCTCTAGTGTTTTGGTTTATTGTCTTGGCATTGTATTGGCTCTCTATATTAAGGAAGTTTTTGTTGGGTTTTCTCCCCCATGAGGGTTTCCCAGGATAAATGTTGTGTATCTTGTGATTGTGTTTTTCTCAGTGATCCTGCATATGTTTTTATTGTCTAGTAAATTGAAAATAAACTTAATAGTTGCTCTAAAATTAACAAGCAAGACCCATTTCCTTATGGGACCAGGCAAGTGTGGTGGATGTTGCCACTGGTGATGTGTAGAATGCATTTCATGAAAAGAAGGGCCCTCCGGGGCTATGCTCTATCCATATGGCTCTTAACATTCCATGTCTGCAACCTGTGGGTCTCAAGACATAATCTCCTTAGTTATCCCTAGGTTGGGGGTAACATATGGCTCCTAGTTAGGGACATATGCTCATCGTAGAGCGCATGAAAACATCAACATCTCTGGTACGACATATGTCCTACACACTCAAGAAAATGAATTAGAGTATCTAGGGTGGTACTATCATGCTTTGTCCATATATAATAATAAAAAAATCAAAAAAACAAATGTTGAAAAGAAAATTCACAATATAACTATTCTAACATGTAATCATGATCATACAATACATACAAATGTAATAAATCAATACGAAGAGTGAAAATTCCAATACACTAACAAGATATGCATGGTATATACAATGGATGCAAATGACTACCTACTTATACTTACCTATTGATTGAATTCTAGGTATAATCATATAACCAATGAAACCATCCTAGCACTATGTCATAACACCTGCCTCTATGCTTCATCATAAACCAAAAAAATTACAAGTTAAGCACAAAAACAACATGATTTAGAACATGCATCATATCACAGGAAATCGTAAAATCTAACCCATGGAGACCGGAGGGAGGGATAAAATCATGCCAATTCACATTTCCAGAAAAGCGCTCAATCCCTCTCTGAAAAGGATTGTGAAATGTCAAAAAATCGAGAGGTTGACTCAAATATTATGTAGGTTTACTACCTTGGACTTCATCACTCCCCAAGGTCTGAGAAGGGATGAACAAGCATCTGGAGGATGACTGATGAATCTTCAGGGAAAGGTTGAAGGCTCAAGATATAAGACTTATTCTTAAAGCATTCAACCTACCACTGAATTCTAAGAAAAATCTTTGTCGTGGAAAAAATATAAGACAAGGAACATGTTTCCTAGCTCCATCCTTAGTGACATGGCGAGATAAAGTAAAAGAGGGAGGCTCAAAAACCTCATCACAAGTATCCTTCTTTAGGCAAGCCATGTCCTCACTCTTATAAAAAATCGAGCACGACGGTGGTTGAAAATCTTCTTCATAGAATATATCCAAGTGCTCAAGAGAATATTCATCAAACTCCTCAAGGTATAACCGAAATTCATCATGAGAACACTCCATTAAGTCATCCTTGGGTGTTTGGAATACATCTGTAATTGCGTCATCTCCTTGTTGCCAAATGTTAGGATCAATAGTAATGACATGTGGTAATGGTGAAGGAAACAATTGGAAATTATCTTCAATGTCGTAAATGGGATCTCCATCATAGAAAATAACATCCCATTTACGTCCCCCAACATGTATAAACTCGTCAATATTCTCAATCAATTCATTAGTTTCATTATAACACGAAGGGTTTAGTACATCCAAGGATTTTTCTATTTCTTCACCTTTTGAATCATAGAACATAGCATGATCAAAAACTTGAAAAGGAAAATCGCTAACCACTTTCTATTCTTCTCGTGTAGGAGGAGTGGAAGCTTGGATGACTTCATCAAACGGAGGAGCAAACACTGACACTTCATCCTCGTGACTCACCTTTTCAGGCTCTCTTTCTTCAATCAAGTCTTCATTGTCTTATGTAGAATCATGGGATAACTCTTGCTCCTCTTCAAGGTGTTAAAATTTATCTTAAGTAATTAAGTGTATTCAATATTTTTAACTTTGAACTATTAAATCAATATCTACATGCAGAAGGATCATTGAAAGAAAGACATTCACGGTATACAAAAGGTTTATCCTGGGAAACCCTCTTGGGGGAGAAAACCCAAAAAAGGTTCTTCAATATAGATTTGTTAACAAGTGCAATGTCTTTGTCAAGAGATATCTCACCAAATAGAAGATAATCAAAAGATAGACCATAAATCCTAACTAGAATAGGGTAGCGCACCACTAGACCAAGATAGTCCTCCAAGAGATAACCAAAACCTTTACCAGAATACCCTTCCTCTATAGCTACATATCCTCCTTATACTTGTGCACTTTTCCTTGTTTGAGAGAGCTTGTGTTGTGTGTTCTATAAGCGAGGCACCTAGCCTCTTATAAATACAAGTTGTGCCACCTCTTAATTAGGTCAAGGTCGACTTTTATACTTTACCCTTTCTAATTTACAATTGAATTTTACAAAGGCACAATAGGGCCGACTTTTACAAAGGCAAAATAGGGTTGACTTTACAAATATAACATAATATTATTCTTTAGTGTTTTGACTTAGTCTAATACAATATTGATACAATAAGAATATCTTTTGAAGCTACTCAAACTTCAACACTCCCTCTTAGCAAGGAAGGTATTCTTCTGGCACAATCGTCATGACTACGTCTACAATTATGTACACTTGACCATTGACTTGTTGAATTTCCACAAATATATATTGAAGAAGTTTTCTAAACACATCATGTATCCAGGGTTTCATCATACATCCAATATTTATGTCATCACAGGGATTTAACTCATCAACTCACACAAAATCTAGTATCTAGTTCATAGAGAACTAGTAACTCTCTAGTTCACACTCAATCTGACATCTAGTTCATACAAAACTAGAAACTCGTCAACTTACACAAAATCTGACATCTAGTTCATAAAGAACTAGTAACTCTTCAACTCACACAGAATCTGACATCTATTTCATAAAGACCTAGTCACCTTTGGTTGGCACACCAGGAAACCAATCCACAGTGACCGGGCATCTAATCACAAGGATTAGGCAATGCAGTGCGCACACACTATCCATCTGTCCCAAGGCTAGGAAACACCTCCAACCACACAAGTTGGCCCACCAGCTTGAAAAGCTGGGTAACTCGCCAGCCTCGAAGGCTTGGCATCTGTTGACCTTGTGCGAGGTCATGTTGACTGGTGCCACAGTCAGTAACGTGCCCGTGAATGACTACCTGTTTCCACTACCACATGTTGATGTTGTTGCCCTTGAATCGCATTTGTAACTCATCACTCCCTCTTACTAGGGAAGTCCTTCTAGACGACACCAAGCTTGTCCCTGAAGTATATAAACTTCACTCTCGACAGAGGCTTGGTCAACACGTCTGCTATCTTCTCATTTGTAGCGACATACTAGAGCTTCACTACTCCATTTTGTACCATATCTATGATATAATCTTACCTGATCTCAATATGCTTGGACTTGTCATGGAACACTGGGTTCTCTTTCAACTTCACACAACTCTGGTTGTCACACCAGATACAAGTTGCATCTAAATCGAGATCAAACAATCCCGCAAGCAACTTCTGAAGCCACACTGCTTCGTTGATAGTTGAACACGTTGTTATGTACTCTACCTCAATCGTACTAAGCACCACACTATGTTGCTTCCTGCTAAACCATGAGATCACAGTTGATCCAAAATTGAAGCAACATCCAGATGTACTCTTCCGGTCTACAACATTATCGGCCCAATCTGAATTAGTAAAACCTTGCAGGCTTATCTCACAATTTGACACATATTTGAGTCCATAATCAATTGTACACTTCAAGTACCTCATCACATGTTTTGTTACAATCAAGTGAACACCTCTCTGCTCCATCATATACTGACTCAATTTGTTCACCACAAAACATATGTCTGGCCTCGTGTTTGTTAAGTACAACAATGAACCAATCATTTGTCTATACATGGTGGAATTCAATGTCTTTGAAGATGTATCACTCAATAACTTTAGATTTGTCACCATCAGGGTAGGCATGACCTTAGAATCTATCATTTTGAATCTTTTCAGAATCTCTATAGCATATTTTCCTTGGTTAAGGAAAATCTCACTCGGTCTCTTCCATACCTCTAGACCTATGTAATGCATCATACCCAAGTCTTTCATCTCGAATTTTGTAGCTAGATTCCTCTTACTTTCAATGATGAGCTTCTCGTCTCTTGTTAAAAACAGGTCATCCACATACAACAGTAATATCATTGGTCCACCATCTACAACCTTGTAGTAAAGGTTGGAATCTGCTTTACTTTGGTAAATCCCAAGCTCATCAGGAAACTATCAATTCTACCCTACCATGCCCCCAGTGAGTTCTTTAATCTATACAAGGATTTCTTCAATCTGCACACATGTGTCTAACTGTCATGTGTCTCGAAACCTTGAGGTTTCTCCACATACACTTCTTCTTCTATTACACCATTTAGAAAATATGTCTTCATGTCCATCTGATGTACCTTCCACTTCATCATTTTAGCTATCACAAGTATATCTCTAATCGAAGTGTATATCTCCACAGGAGCAAATGTCTCCCCATAATCTATTCCTTTTTTTTGGGAGAAACCACGCGCCACGAACCTTTCCTTGTACTTCTCGATACTTCCATCTATTGAATTATTCATCTTGTAAATCCACTTGAAACTTACCATGGTCTTCTCTTTCAGTCTTAGAATCACATCCCAAATATCATTTTTTACAATGGACTGGTACTCTTCAACCATGGCATCCTTCCATTCATTCTTCTTTCCAGCCTCTTCATAACTGGTACGCTCAACATCAATAATGTCGTGCCACGTAACTAGAGTATGGTTGTGGTCTCTTTCTTTCTCTGAAGGATCCATCTGGGGAGCCATACTCCTCTACATCTTGAATAATTTCTTGAGCCCAAGTTGGTCTTAGTATTCATCTCTCGATATGAATCTACAAGTCTCTATGGTTCTTCCATATCATGATCTTCTAGTATAACATCATCGCATGCATCTATATCTCTAGCTCTAGGAGTGTAATGTTCCTGACTTGGCTAGTCTAGGAAACGTCGGAATATGTGAGCACTGCATAACTGCTGCTGAAGAATGATGGAAGACCTGTGTGATCTTCCTGGTGACTAGGGTGTGTCTCTCAACACCGAAATCATCCAACTAGTGTCTTCCTCCTGGAATCCACTGAACTATCTCTCTTGAGATGTGCCTCTCTCCTCAATGACAAGTCATAATCTGCATAATGTTGAATTAGGTCGTTGACCCTCCCTTTATAGCTTTCCAAAACCCTGAATCATGTTAAAACCCTGATTCACTGTTGACTTCCAAAACCCTAAATCATTGTTGAAACCCTAATTCACTGTTGACTTCTATTTTTAGCTCATAATGACTTAAAAGCGCTTTTAACCCTTTTTGTCTTAATGCCACTTTCTGAATATAACACCTGTGATTGGAGTGACCTCTAGTAACCCTGTTTACCCCTCTTTGGCCCTGGCTATAGTCTAACGGGGCGGTTTAGACCATTAAGCCTCCTCTCTGGAGCTCCTATTTTTAAAGGGACATTACAGTCCTCCCTTCCCGAAATTGCTTGTCCTCAAGCAATACCAGTCCAAGGTGTTGCAACACCTGCTCACTCTCCCAAGTAGTGTCCTCTACTGGAAGCCCTCTCCATCTGATCAAAAACTCTCTGATGACCCTGCTCCTCAGTTTCCGCTCCCGGAACTCCAAAACCTCCTCCGGAACTAACTCCAACTGTCCCTCCTCATCCAACAGGGGAAGTTCCTCGGATGTGCAAATAAATTGTCCCACTGCATTTTTTAGTCAAGACACGTGGAATACGTTATGAATCTTGCTCCCCTCTGGAAGCTATAGCTCGTAAGCAACCTCGCCTACTCAGCGCATGATCCTATAAGGACCATAAAATCTAGGCTTGAGCTTCTCGACCCCACTCTTCTTCATAGATGACTGTCTATAGGATTGGAGTCTTAAGAAAACCAAATCTCCAACCTCAAAGTTGTGCTCTATCCCGTGCCTGTCCGCGCTTATCTTCTGTCGGTTTTGCACCGTCTGCAAGTTCTCTTTCAACAACTTGAGAATCTCCTGACTCTCTATTATCCAATCCTTGGCCTTGGGAGCTTTGCTCTCCCTGAAGATCAAGTCTACCAAAGTGGGAGCATCATATCCGTACAATTCTCGGAAGGGTGTCATACCAATGGACATGTGGAAGGTGGTGTTGTAGCAAAGTTCTCCTAAATGTAACCACTTTACCCACGTTCTTTGTTGTCCTCCTACATAGTTCCTCAAATACCCTTCAACCCACTTGTTGACAATCTTGGTCTGCCCATCTGTCTGAGGGTGATAGCTAGTGCTAGGTGTCAACTCTGTCTCCACCAACTGAAAAAACTCTCTCCAAAATGTCCCTATGAACCGTCTATCCCTATCACTGACGATGTTCTTCGGCAACCCATGAAGTCTGAAGACCTCCCTGAAGAAAATCTTGGCTACCTGAACTACGTTGTACTCTGTCGGTATGGCATAGAAGTGAGCAAACTTGGTCAATATGTTGACCACTACATAGATACAGTCCTTACCCTGGACCTTGGGTAGACCTGTGATGAAGTCCATAGATATACTCTCCCATTTCTGCTCTGGAATGGGGAGTGGCTAACGTAGCCCTATTGGAAGAGCATGATCTGACTTGTTCTTCTGGAAAGTCACACACATACTGACATGTCTCATAACGTCCTATTTGAGGCCCTTCCATGAGAACCTCTCTCTGATCTGTCTATAGGTTTTGAATAACCCCTGATGGCCTGCTAGAGGTGAATCATGAACTGCGGTGAGGATCTTCTTCTTGAGCCCTGAATCTGGAACCAAGTAGACTCTATCCTTGTAAAATATGACATCGTCAATGACCCTATACCAGTCATCCTGTATCTGCCCATCCATCACCTCACAAGTGAACTTGTTCTTGGAATATTCCACTAACAAGTGGGATTTCCAATCTCCTGAAATCTCAATCAAAGAACATGTCTCAGGTCTCCTCGATAGTGCATTAGCCACAATGTTATTCTTCCCCTTGACATACTCTATGTCAAAGTTGAATGCCTGTACCTTCATCACCCATTTCTGTTGGCACTCACTGAGGTCCTTCTGCTCAAGGAAATACTTCAAATTGTTGTGATCGGTCTTGACCACGAATTTGCTGCCCACCAAATATTGTTTGAACTTGGTCAAGGCATGCATGATTGCCAACATTTCTTTGTCATAAATGGAGTACAACCTCTCAGGTTGACTAAGCTTTTGGCTCTCGAATACAATGGGGTGTCCTCGTTGCATCAAAACTGCATCAATCCCTTCGTTGGATGTGTCACACTCTAGTACAAATGGCAAGGTGAAGTTTGGTAGTGCCAACACTGGACAAGTGCCCATGACTTCCTTCATGTGATCAAAGGCTTCCTATGATTTCTCGGTCCATATGAAGGCCCCATGCTTGGTAAGATCTATTAGCGGTGCTCCAAGCTGAGAAAAACCCCTGACGAACCACCTATAATAGCTGCACATCCTAAAGAAGCTCCTCAATTATGTCACGTTCCTGGGCGTCAGCCAATCCAGAATGGCCCTGATCTTCTCTTGGTGCACCTGTACCCCCTGTGCACTGATGATGTGGCCTAAGTAAAGCAGCTCTGTCATATCGAAATCGCACTTGGACTCTTTGGAATATAATGATTGTGCCTCCATGATGCTCAATACCTCATCCAAGTGCCTCATATGCTCTTGCCATGACTGGCTATAGATCAAGATGTCGTCGAAGAAAACCAAGACTAATTTCCTTAACTGATCCCTGAATATATGGTTCATGCAAGACTAGAATGTAGCAGGTGCATTGGTTAGCCCAAATGGCATAACCAGGAACTCGAAGTGTCCAAAATGACATCGAAATTCCGTCTTCTCTATGTCTTGCTCTCGGATGCTGATCTGATGATACCTAGAGCGTAGATCAAATTTTGAGAAGAAAACTGCCCCATGTAGTACATCCATCAACTCGTCAATGCGTGGGATAGGGTACCAGTTCTTGATGGTTTTCTTGTTCAAGGCTCGGTAATTAATGCACATCCTCATGGTGCCATCCTTCTTCAAAACTAAGACCACTGAAGAAGCAAATGGGTTGTTGCTCGGTCTAATGTGTCTCATCACCAACAATTCCTTGATTTCCTTCTCTATCTCATCCTTGAACCTCCTAGGATGACGATAAGGGGGGGGTGATCATAGGTTTGGCCCCCTCCTCCAACTCAATGGTGTGCTCAAACCCCCTGTCAGGTGGTCTCCCTGGTGGAATTGCTTCAAAGACCTGTTGATGTCATCCCAATAAATTCTTGATCTATGTATGGTATTGTTGTCGACCTTCTGAATCCTTCTGAGTAGTGATCAAGCATTATGCGACAAATGCTACCTCCCCATGTCTGAATATCCTCTCCATCCTTTTGGTCGAAACTGTCCTGGGTGCTCCTGTCGACATACCTTTTAGAACAACCTTCTTCCCATCCTGATCTCTGAATCCCATTTCCAAGGTTTGGTAGTTGGTAGTGATTTTTCCCAAGGTAATCATCCACTGAACTCTTAACACCACCTCTGTGTCTAAAGGTCAACCACATAAAATGTGTCTCTCACTGTGTAGTTGCCTAACTTCATCTCTAAGTTTGGAACTTTGTCTAGACACTCCACTGTGTGGCCATCTTCTACCGCAACATCAAACCCCTCAAAATCCTTTGTCTGAAGTGCCTGTCTCGATACTAGTGAAGCGTCGATGAAGTTGTGGGTGGCCCCACCATCTATCTGGGTGATTGCTCGTTTCCCCTGAACAATCCCTTTGATACGGAGGGTATCATACTTGGGAACACCAGAAAGGGTCGCTATGACTCCTCCCTTTGCTGGTTTCCTCCTGTTAGCCTGCTCTGGCGGTTGTGGGACTACTGGAGGATGGGCTCCTGCCGGTATCGGTGGACTACGTGGAGGTTGCTCCTCTGCTAGTGCTGACGACTCCTATGAACTAGTGGATCCATTGTCCTGCTCCTCCTCCTCATTGTCCATGATGTCTGTTGCTACCTCAATATAATTAATCTCTCCCTTGCCCATGCACCTGTGGCCTGGGACCCAAGGATCTCTGCAGTTGAAGCAAAGCTTCTTCCTCATAAGCTCTCACCTAGTCTCATCATCCAACTTCTCCTTGCCCTTCCATTCTCTCTAGAATGGCTTCCTGTGTCGATCCCTCTGGGGCACAAATGGTTTAGAGAAAGTTTTAGTCTTTGGCACTGAGTTTGCCAGATCTCGAGTGTGAAGGATGGAAGCCTGCAAAGTGGGAGGCCTGTATGCCTTCACCCATCCTCTCAAAGGCTCTGTGAGTCCTTCTATGAATAACATGATCAGCCTGGGCTCTGATATATCTGTCACTGCCATGACTACCCATTGAAACTCTGTGATGAGCGCCTTTGTTGTGCTAGTTTGTCTCAACTAGGCTAGATCCCTGAAGTGTATCTCGGGATCCTTTCTGTCAAACTTGTCCATGAGCCTATCTGTAAACACCCTATCGGAGGTGATGCGACTGTGACCCAATGTCACTAGTCCATGATACCACCACTCATGTGCCTCACCCTCCAAGTGTAAGGTCATGAAACTGATGGCCTCTGTCTCGGTCATCTGGTTGAGCTTATAATATGTGTCTAGCTTTTGTACCCAAGCTCTGGCGGTGTATTTGGACGATTCGTCGAAAGAAGGGATGGTGAGTTTCCCAACTTTTTGGATGAAATCGAGGTTATGCCCTTGCTTCTTTTGTGGTCCTCCCCTCTGCGGCTCTCTGGGGCGGTTCCTGAGTCTGAGTCCATAGTACTCGACTAAGGTCATGTCCTGATGGAAGTCATGACCCAATGTTGTGTACTCCCTCCTATACTCTGCAATGTCGTCTGCATGAGTGGGTGGCCTCTGTGTTATCGGTGGTGGTGTTGCTACTGAGGGTGCCCTTTGGAAACTGGGAAACAAGGGTCTAGGAATCCTACTCGCAGAGGTGTATGTGCGAGAGGGTGACTGGGGTCTACTACCTGCTCCTGAGTTCCCCTATGTTGCATGCGGGACTTATGTGTATGGGGTGCCCACTCTAGCCAATCTATCAACCACATGTGCCAAGGACTGAGACATGGTCTATTGACTAGCTAACATATCGTTGATAACCTACATGAAACTTGTCTCTGGATCTACGGGGGCCTTGCCACTACCTTCTAGTCGCTCATATATGTCTCCTAACATCCTCTCTGCCTCGCGCTCAGCCTCATTCTCTACCCTTCTCTCTGCTTCTCTGTGTGCCTCTTCCTCTTCCTTTGAGCTAGGAGGAAAAGGGGGGAAATCAAGCCTATTCCTTCTTTCCTTATGCATATTGTAAGTGACATATTCATCACCTACGTGTTCACCGCCCTTTGGGTCTTCTGTTGCACTCATTGTCTTTAGTCACAGGCTGGCAGGACTAAAGCTCTGATACCACTGTAATGTTCCTAATTTGGCTAGTCTAGGAAACCCCAGAATATGTGAGCACTGCGTAATTGCTACTGAAGAATGATGGAAGACCTGTGTGATCTTCCTGGTGACTAGGGTGTGTCTCTCAACACCAAAATCAGCCAACTGGTGTCTTCCTCCTGGAATCCACTAAACTATCTCTCCTGAGATGCGCCTCTCTCCTCAATGACAAGTCATAATCTGCATAATGTTGAATGAGGTCGCTGACCCTTCCTTTATATATTTCCAAAACCCTAAATCATGCTTAAACCCTAATTGACTGTTGACTTCCAAAACCCCAATTCACTGTTGACTTCTATTTTTAGCTCATAATGACTTAAAAGTTCTTTTAACCCTTTTTAGCTCAATGTCGTTTTCTGAATATAACACCTGTGACTGGAGTGACCTCTAGTAACCCCGTTTACCCCTCTTTGGTCCTGGCTATAGTCTAACGGGGCGGTTTAGACCATTAATCCTCCTCTCTAAAGCTCCTATTTGGAAAGGGACATTACAAGGAGCTACAGGTTCCTCATCATGAATCTCATCTGAATGATTTTGTCTTGATCTACTGAAAGATTCATCCTCATCAAAGGTGACATCTCTACTAGTCTCAATCTGTCGGTGACCAAGGATGTAGACTTGTATGCCTTCGATGTCTCACTATATCCAACAAATATACCCTTTTTTCCTGAAGGGTCCAACTTCGATATTTTGTCCTTAGGAGCATGCACATACACTCGACAACCAAATATCCTTAGGTAGGTGACCTTTGGATTTTCTCCTGTAAAAATTTCTTATGGTGTCTTGTTCCCAAGTACACGATGGGGACTTTTGTTCTGTACATATATTGCAGTCCTAGATGCTTCTTCCGAGAGATGCATCGGTAAATCTTGGTCATGAATCATGTCCTTTATTGCTTCCATGATTGTATGGTTCTTTCTTTCTGCCACGCCATTCTGCTGAGAATTGTAGGGACTAGAGAGCTCCCTCTTAATCCCAATTTCTTTGCAGAATGTCTTGAATTCATCTGATGTGAATTCTCCTCCATTATCTGTCTTTAATATCTTTATCTTCTTCTCAAAAATATTTTCAACAAGTGTCTTGACTTCTTTGAACTTGTTGAATACTTCACTTTTATCTTTCAAAAAATAAATCCAAGTTTTATGTGAGAAATCATCAATAAATGAAACATAGTATACATACCCGCTAAGTGAAGTGGTTGATATCAGTCCACACACCTCTGAATGTATGATGTCCAATGCTCCTTTGGCTTTGCTATCACTACTTGGAAATAGTTTCTTCACGTGCTTTCCTTGTGCGCATCCCTTGCATATGCCTTCATGATTCACTTGAATTTATGGTAAACATGTCACCATCTTTCTTACGATTGGTAGTGCTTTGTAATATATGTGAGAAAATAGTCTATGCCATAGCTCATTTGGAGTAATCGTATTGTGTACTAATGTTGAGTTTGAATGTCCCTTCAATTTGTATAAACCTCCTTCTTGAACACCAATAACCACAACATCAATAATAGACTTTACTTTTGGCCAAATGAGAACTTTACCATCAATGAAAGAAATTATGAATCCTTTCTCATCCAAAGTTGAGATAGAAAGGAGATTCTTCTTCAAACCAGGTACATACAAAACATCCTTCATCTTAATAGGTTTTCTGGAATCCAATCTATAAGATGCTTCTCCTACTCCCTTAATGGGATATTGATAGTCATCACCGAGCTTCACCTTGTGAGGTGAATCCTTCTGAACCAATTCTGAGAAAGAATCCTTGTAACCTATCATGTGCTTAAAAGAACCACTATCAATAATCCATGTGTCACTTCCATGAGTGATTGTACATGTAAGAAACGATATCAATACATATTCCTCGCTTGAGTCATCTTCTTTGGCTCTTTCTTGATCAGGTTCATTATCTTATGCGGCGTGAGCATGATGTATTTTATACTTTCCTTTTATGACTTGACATTTAGAGTTGGGACAATTTATTGCAATGTGTACCATCTTCTAACAAATGTAGCATTTGTAATTTGAGAAATCCTTCTTAAACTTGTGTGTCTTTTGTAATCCACGAGGCTTCTTGTGTGAGTGAACTTCCTTCTTTCTCTTTCATTTTCTTGTATGAGCTACTAGAGCTTGATTTTCCTCATCGCCTAGTTTCTCTTCTCTTGTTGCCAATCTAGATTCTTCCTGAGTGCAATCCTCCCATAGTATGTTAAACCTTGTTATCTTTATTCTTGAACATATTCCCTGGACGAATGATTCTCAAGATATGGGGAGACCATTCAATGTAGTCATTACCAATTCATCTTCTTGAATTGTGTCTCCAATGGCTTCAAGTTGTTCTTTGATTTGAGACACCCTTGTGAAGCAGGATTGAATAGTTTATGAACTTTGCATCTTCACATTCTTTAGTTGTGTCCTCAAGGTCATCTTCTGGTTGATATCCTTTCCTTCATACAATCGGGATAAGGCATCAAGCATTTTCTTGGGAGTTGTCAATGATGAGACATGAGGGATCAAATGATCCTTGATAAAATCATCAATGATTCTCTTTTCCTTAACTAGGCTCTTTTTGTTCTTTTCCTTGGCCTCATCTTCGTTTGGTTCTAGAATTTCTTCTTTGACGCAATCTTCTAGATCATTCTCTTCCAGAATGAGAATCACTCTATACTTCCATGCTTAGAAGTTATCAACACCCTCAAGCTTTTCATAAAGCTTGGTATTGGGTGACATCTTGTCCTTGAATGAAAATACAATAAGAAAAATAAAAAAATTTAAAGAAAGGTTTTGAACTCACCAAAGAGTGTGCTAAGACAAGGTAAATTTCTCCAACTTCAATCTCCAGCTGCCAAGACATCTTGATCTAGGGTTGATGAGGAAACTCTAATTTTTTAAAATGAGAATTTTGGAATTCTGATTCGAGGAAAAGGTTCAACCTCCTTAAGTGAACTCCTTGATAGCTTTACTTTGACCAACATCCTCCAGAAAGTTGGAGAAATCACCTTCTAGGATTTTATGTTGTTGTCGACAGTTGTTGCAGTTGCAGCACAAACTGCAGTTTTCAATTCTTCGACAAACTGAGAATCTAAATACAAGGAAAGATGCACTAGGGTTAGGAGAGTCTTCCTATGGTCTTGACTTCCCCAACGAGTTCTTCTAGACTGTGAAAATGGCTTCTTTCAGGCCCGCTTTAATACCATGTTAAAATTTCTCTTAAGCAATTAAGTGTATTTAGTATTATTTAACTTTAAACTATTAAATCAATAATTGCATGCATAAGGATCACCAAAAGAAAGACATCCACAATATACACAATATTTATCCTAGGAAACCCTCTTGGGGGAGGAAACCCAACAAAGCTTCTTCAATATAGATTCGTCAACAAGTATAATGTCTCTCTCAAGAGAGATCTCACCAAACAGAAGATAATCAAAAGATAGACCAGAAACCCTAACCAGAATAGGTCAGTGCACCACTAGACCAAGATAGTCCTCCAAGAGATAACCAAAACCTTTACCAGAACACCCTTCCTTTGTAGATGTGTCTCCTCCTTAGACTTGGACACTTTTATTTGTGTGAGAGAGCTTGTGTTGTGTGTTCTACAAGTGAGGCGTCTATCCTCTTATAAATACAAGTTGTGCCACCTCTTAATTAGGTCAGGGTCGACTTGTATACTTTACTCTTTCTAATTTACAATTGAATTTTACAAAGGCACAATAGGGCTGAATTTTACAAAGGCACAATAGGACCAAATTTACAAATATAACATAATATTATTCTTTAGGTTTTTTACTTGGTCTAATACAATATTGATACAATAAGAATATCTTTCAAAGCTACTCAAACTTCAACACAAGGGGTTGGTAACCTTCTTCATAAATATATTCTGTGTCAGAGGGTTCTTGTTATTGAGAATGGTGTGCTCCCCTAATATCTTCTACAATCTCAGTGGTTAATCCTTCATCCTCTAGGACTAATGCGAGATTTTGAAGGACGTCTTCATACATCTGGAAATGTGATTTCGTGAGCTCAAGAAACCTACTGATGAGATCTATGAAAGATGATATACCATTTGGTTCACAACGAATCTTGATCCATTGTCATACAAATGATGGTAATGAAAGTATAAATAATTTTACCAGCACATCCTCCCCTCCCACTTCTATCTCACCTATATACTTCAAGAACTCTACAATGTGAGTAAGGAGGAGGCCTTTGAATCTTGGAGAGTTATTCGGCCATCTCATGTAAAAATCATGTGGGTACCCCTGAAAACTTTCAAAATCAATAGAAGGATACACTTGCTCCCAGGGTGCCATGATTCTATTTCTTGGAAATACCACAAAGTTGAGAGTAGGATAGCACCTTGGAAAACGTAAGTGGATTCGCCAGATGATCCCTTCAGGATCACCAAAGGAAGATGAGGAAATCACCCTCAATGGAGTCGCTAGGTAATCTTTGCAAGATAAACACTTTGGGAAACAACTTATCAAATATGTGTCATTGAGGAAAACTGACTAAAATCCTCCCCAACAACGATGCCAAAAATGTTATCGCGCAATTTGTACTTGTCCAAATCCCATGACAAGTAGGTGAAATTGGTTTAACAACATGATAACCTACCACAATCACCTTACTAGGAGATCCCTACGTTTTAGGGATAGGTAAGGTCTACCCCAGTGGAGGTGTCCCCGACAACCTAAGGAGCTAGGATAGCTAAGGTTATGACCAATACTTGTCCACCCTCTCATTGGTTACCTAAGTAAATATGTCTATGTCCAAGAAATGAGGCAAAGGAAGAATTTTGAGTACCTTCCTCGAACAAAACAATGTAGCATGCATATACAACAATTCCAAGTATCAATATGATAATAATACCTCAGTAGACAGTAGAAAATGAAAATAGATGATAGCTGATATAAAATTGTAGCAATATAGATGTTTACAACAACAAACAATATTTTGTTAGCATTTAATGAGTAGTTTGAATAGCACTTGTTACAAGCAATTTATGGGCTAATTAGCTAGCTATTAAGGTTAGTTATGCAGAAAAATTATAGCAATTAGAATGGATGTAGTTGTGTTTTACAACAACAATAATCAAATCGGTGAATTAGTCTAAGGTAGGGTTAGAAGAGGTTAGTAAAAGCTTTAGGAAAAAGGGTTTGAGAGTTGTTTGGTCACAATATTTCAAAAGAGAAAGTGGAAAAGTGTCTTTTGGGCTACAGAGTCTTTAAAAGAAGAAAACAATTGGAGAAAAGAATGATAAAACGTGTCTAATATTGGATGAGGTGGAATCTTGAGGAGTAACACCTTAAGTCCTCAAAGAACCAAGCCCTAAAGAGAAAATTTAGCTAGAGAGTAGGCACTTTTAGGCCCTAGCGAATTTCTCCTTTCTTAGACTCTTGAAATATACAGTAGCAGTGAGCCTCTAGAATAGGACTTCTAAAGTGCTAGCACTTTAGGGATTTAGAAGCCTTAATCTAGACAAGAGATTCTTGAAAATAAGTGGCAATATCAAGAAGGAAGAAATACCTTATGTTCCTTCTCCTAGGGTTTCTTAGCAAGCAATTTCATAATCTTCAATATGAATAAGTAAAATTGACCACAAACATTTTTCATGAAATGAAAATTGCAGATTTACTTACTTCACCAAGAATAATCAAGCACAAAACCCCTAGATTTGTCAAAATTTCACCAAGAAATGACCCAAAATGCATCCAAAATAGCCTCTAAGCAAGTTCGCCTTAATAATTTCTGTCAATAACCCCTTTAGGGAGAAACATTTCAATCCTCCCTCTTGTGAGAGGTGAGTTATCATGAAAAATATAGTTTTCGGGCCATATTTATATGGAAAATTCAGGCTTATTCCCAAGAGTTGTCTATTTTCACAGTTTTGAGCCTGCATGTCAATTTGCTCATTAAAATAAAAAATAAAATCAATTCTTTACAAAATGACCCCTAAAGAGGGTGACGTTAGGCCTCCTCAAGGAGACGTTAAGCTAGAGAAGCATGGCTCTAGGCCTCCAAAGGCCCTGATCCCTATCCACACATGCCAACATCATCTTCAAGGACCCCTCCATCAAGTATCCATCAAACCCCAGCCCTGGGTGACGTCATAGGCTGGGAAGGTGTCCTTTGGGCCTCGAAAGGCCGATGTTCAAGTGGGAGGAGGTGGAAAGCCATGCTATAGTCATGTCATAGTGTCTCCAAAGGAAACGTCCTCTTTTTTCACTATGCAAACCAGTCACCATGATCTTTCCCTATGCATCGGGTCTCTACATCCATCATTTGGCTTCAATCCCTCATGAAGGTTCTAACTAATCATCTACTCATGAATACATGTCCACCAGGAAAGGTCCTGCAAAGACAAATAGGTACGCCCTCCGAGGGTCCATGAGTCACAAGTATCATAAGAAGTAAGGCATATCAAATAATCAAACCACCCGAACAAGTGCATCAAACCCCCCTTTTCAAACTAAACAAATTCTCAAAGACGTTATACAATTTGTCAAATTTACGTGTGGGAGGGGTGTCAAGGAATCCTATTGGGTCAATCATTGCCAAGGTCCAAGGTGTTTCCCAAGAGAAACATATCTAAGTTATGTGCGAATGTGAAGTGGAGTGGGGTAAACTTATGGGCATGGAAGGTTCATGATTTGTCTTTTATCTTTTTCCAGCTACTTTCCCCTTCGAGCCTTCTTCCCCTTCTTCCCATGAAATGAGGTACAGTCCCTTCTTGGTTCAATACACCTGAAAATCCCAAATATAAAGAGACAGAGGGAAAGAAGTATGGACGGTGATAAGTATGATTGGGAATTGATCCAGAATTAGATCTAGGAGCTTGATGGGGCTCAGAAAGGCCTAAAAATCAAAGTTCTTTGAATGGATTCAAAATGGACGTGTGTGTAGGCCTCGTCGATATGAACCCAACGCAACTTGAACAGACTCAAACGAACATCGTATGCTCCATATATCACGATCTATTCATTTGGCCAAACAGGCAAAAAAAAATGATGACTGTACAGTCTGTACCGTGCCACGAGGCAGCTAATTGTACAGGTCGTACAGCCGTATAGCTGACATGGCAAGGGGACACGTGGAAACTGACTATATAGGATGTTGATGTGGACAGGATAGGTGGACCAATCTGGGGGTGACACGTGGCACGTTCGTACAGATGACATGGCAGGTGTGATGATGTGGTTGGTTGCTGACTGGGAAAACTTACGGGCAGAAAAGTGGACAAATTGTTGATTGACACGTGGTAGTTTTTTGGGGCATACGGTACAGTGCCACGTCACCCAGACATGGGCTGCCATGTGACACCCCTGCATTGGTCATATTGTATGGCAAAATGTTATGGATTCAACGAGTATCCACCCTGTGACCTCTCGTACGGGCTAACGCCTTGGGCAGGTCGGGCTAGCTAGCTCGCCTCATGGTGTTCCTTGTTATACTATGGGAAAATTTTGTATTTAAGTTTGCATGTGTATGGTTTCGGACGGAGGTATGGACTGGGGCCTAGCCCCAGCCTTCGGCGCAAGCTCTACCACAAGATCAGTCCCATATGTCTTGACCCTTATACATTGGTGTGCGTGGTTATAACTTGCCCAGCGCACGGTTCCAGCTCTCGACTCCACGTGATTCGGTCCTACACACTTGGCACATGGATGAACGGATAGCACCTGGTCGGTCAGGCTTGCCCGTCAACCAGGGCGCTAGTCCAGGGGCTATTCCATCGGGGGCTTAACCGTCAGGCTCTAATTACAACTGATAGCGCGTGCGGGGTCTAGCCTTTGGCCATATGGCCTTCACATAAAAACCAGGAGCCAAAGCAGTCGGGAGACATCGCGCAGGGGTTAGCGCTTGGCCACGTGGAGTGCGCCAAGTGACCAGGGGCCAACGAAAAAGGGGTTGCACCCTAATATATTTGCAGAAGTGGTTTTTAAACCATATAATAGTGATTTTTATGGATTTATTCAGCAGATTTGAGGGATTTTGGTCTCTTTTGGTGGATATTGGGTCCTTTTTTAGGCCAGATCTTGGGGGGAAGTTGGGAGATGGTTACCAACTTTATATCTATATAAACCATACCTTCTTGAGGCCATGGGAGGAGATTCAAAGCAGGTTTATGCTGAATATTTTCCAATCCAAATCCATTTTTATGCAGGGAAGCTATTGGGGAGCGCACCTTTGCAGGCCATTTCTGGGAGCTCCGGTTGTCCGATTTGAGTGTCGTTTCTTTTGTTGGGTTCTACAGATCTGGTAGAACAAGACCATATTAGTTTTGTAACATTTTGGCACTGTTGTGATGTACTTTTAAAGATTGAAACATAAATAAGAAAACCTCACCCACTGAGACAAAGGCCCGAAGACGTAGGTGAGATTGTCGAACTCCATTATCACATTGGTGTTTATGGTTTGTTGTTGTTTATGCTTTATTTCAGATCTGTAGATGTTTATGTGGCTGTCATCTTTCTTCCTCTTTCATTCAGCTTCCTAAATGGTTAATAAACACATGAATTAATAACTCAACCATTGTCATTTAAAATATATTTGCGGATCAAGTGGTATTAGAGCTAGTTGACGTTTGGATTTGAGTTTTGCATGTTAACCAGGGAAAAGATACATCATGGTGAAGGTGAGCTTGTTGAAGAGAATCCATTGATTGGATTGAGAAAGAGAACTTCTCAAAGCGAGAAGATGGCATCGAAAGAGGGACTTTCTCAGGATGAGAAAAAATTTCGAAAAACTTTCTTCGCCATGTCGGAGAAGATGAAGGTTTTGTATGAGGATTACTTGGAATGAAAGAGACCAAATCTAGGTGAATCTTCAAAGGGAAAAAGTGAAGAAGGAGAGGATCCTCCTCAAATTCCTCCTTCACCACCATCTTCACCTCCTTCTTCTCCTTCTTCAATTTCAAGTTCAAAATCCACTACAAAGAAACATGTTCATAAACATAAGAATGAAATGTCTTTATTAAAACTTGATGTTAAATTCGAATTACCCATATATGATGGTGAAGTTAATGCAGAGAGACTTGACAATTGGGTCAGACAGATGGAGGTTTATTGCAATGTGCAACAAATCAAGGATGAGGCAACTCAGATCAATTTGGCATCTTTGAGACTTGCAGGCACAACACTCATCTGGTGGCAAAGCAAGTTGCAAAATGGAACACAACAAGTGGGTAATGTATTTCCATCATGGAAAAGTTTTATTTCTGCACTTAGAAAAAAATTATATCCTTTGGGTTATAAAGAGAAAGCATTAATTGAATGGCAAGATTTAAAACTAAGAAAAGGACAAACAATGCAAGAATACACATATGGCTTTCGTAAAATGACATTGATGTTAGACATTCATTTACATACCCAAGAAACACTTATGAAGTATATAGGAGGTTTACTTGCACATATTCGAAATATTGTATTCATGTTTGGACCAACTAATCTTGATGAGGTTTTTGTTCAAGCGACATACATTGAAGTAGGAAAAATAGGTGTTGGTGTATCAGGGGAATCATCTTCAAGGAAAGAGGACAAAGGGAAGTGGAATGGCAAAAAGGAAAATCCAGTGGCGAGAAAGGAAGAGAAGACTTATTGCAAGCATTGCAAGAAAGAGGGGCATGATGAGGACCGTTGTTGGAAATTGCATCCTGAGAAGAGGCCAAAGTGGTTCAAGGAAAAAAAGGGAGGAAAACAGTTGCAACAACAACACGACCCACAGACTTGGGATCGGATTCAGGTGATGAATCTAAAGTCTCATTGGTTGGTATGACGGGTAAAATTGGTGAAGTACTTGATTGTAGAAGTAACTTGTTTCACATAAGGTTCATCATGAGGCACACTAAGGTTGATACATTGATAGATAGTGGATCTCAGTCTAACTTAATTTCAGAGGAATTGGTTAAGAAATTGGGATTAAAAACACAGAAACATCATAAGCCTTACACATTTAAATGGATAAGCAACAATCATCAAATGCACATAACCAAGCAGTGCACATTAAAATTTGCAATTTCATCTAAGTTTGTAGACGAGGTAACATGTGATGTGGTGCCACTAAGTGAATGTGGAAAGGTCTTAGGCAGTCCATACTTGTATGATCGTAAAGCAATCTTCTACGGGGCAAAGAATCAATATCATTTAACCAAAGAAAGTCAAGAATATGTGGTTCATGCTCATCATGTAAAGGCAAATAAAAATATTCAAACAATGGAACAATTAAAGAAGGCAGCTCAAGCAAGAAACACACCTACAATTGTTTAAAATCAAGTAATCGATCTTAAGCAAGAATAAGAGATGATTGTAGAATGGAAAATCAATCACAGTTTGCTTCAAGATAAGCCAATGTTGTACAAGTATTATAAACATATCAGCTCATTTGCAAGCATATTTTTTATGCTATCCTTATTAATGTTGTCTACATAGATGATATTGACTTCAGTAAGATGTGACAGGGTTCAAATGGCTAACAATATGCTGTCAGTTATCATGATTGTGTTACAGTTGATCTTGATGAGACAGGTGCACAGAACAGAATTCAAAGACAAGGAACAAGTCAGGTGGCCTATCTCGAGCTTGATAACTAGTCAGTAATATTTTGGGGACCAAAAGGTATTTAGTGGGGAGGTGTGATCCAGAATTGGATCCAAGAGCTTGATCGGGCTCAGAAAGGCCTAAAAATCAAAGTTCTTAGACTGGCTTCAAAATAGACATGTGTGTAGGCCTCGTCGATATAAACCCAACACAACTTGAATGGGCTCAAACAGACGTCGTATGCTCTAGATATCACAATCTGTTCATTTGGCCAAACATACAAAAAAAACTATGATTGTACAGCCCGTACAGTGCCACGTGGCAACTGATTGTACAAGTTGTACGGTCGTACAATTGACGTGGTAGGGGGACATATGGAAATTGACCATACATGATGCTGACGTGGACAGGACAGGTGGACCAATCTGGGGGTGACATGTGTCACCACTGCAAGGGTGACACGTGGCAGGTCTGACACGTGGCAGGTGTGCCGACGTGGTTGGTTGCTGACTGGGCAGACTTACCGGTAGACAAGTGGACAAATTGTTGATTGACACGTGGTAGTTTGTTTGGGCGTATGGTATGGTGCCATGTGGCCCAGACATGGGTTGCCACATGGCACCCCTGCATTGGTCATATTGTATGGAAAAATGTTATGGAGTCAATTGGTATCGACCCCATGACCTCTCGTACAGGCTAACACCTTGGGCAGGTCAGGCTAGCCAACCCGCCTCATGGTGGTCCTTGTTATACTATGGGAAAACTTTATATTTAAGTTTGCATGTGTATGGTTTTGGACGGAGGTATGGGCTGGGGCCTAGCCCCAGCCCTCGACGCAAGCTCTACCACAAGACCAATCCCATATATCCCAACCCTTATACATTGGCACGCGTGGTTATAACTTTCTCAGCCCACGGTTCCAGCTCTCGACTCCACGTGACTCAGGCCTACACACTTGGCGCACGGATGAATGGATAGCACCCGGTCGGTCGAGCTTGCCCGCCGACCAGGGCGCTAGTCCAAGGGATATTCCATCAGGGGCTTAATCATTGGGCTCTAATTACAACTGATAGCGTGTGGGGGGTCTAGCCTTTGGCCATATGGCCTTCACATAAAAACCAGGAGCCAAAGCAGTTGGGGGCCAGGGGCCAGCGAAAAAGGGGTTGCGCCCCAATATATTTGCAGAAGTGGTTTTTAAACCATATAATAGTGATTTTTATGGATTTATTCAGCAGATTTGAGGGATTTTGGTCTTTTTTGGGGGATATTGGGCCCTTTTTTAGGCCAGGTCTTGGGGGGAAGTTGGGAGATGGTTACCAACTTTAGATCTATATAAACCAGACCTTCTTGAGGCCATGGGAGGAGATTCAGAGCAGGTTTATGCTGAATATTTGCCAAGCCAAAGCCATTTTTATGCAGGGAAGCTATTGAGGAGTGCACCTTTGCGGGCCATTTCTGGGAGCTCTGGTCATCCGATTTGAGTGTCGTTTCTTTTGTTGGGTTCTACAGATCTGGTAGAACAAGACAAGATTAGTTTTGTAACCTTTTGGCATTGTTTTGATGTACTTTTAAAGCTTCGAATATAAATAAGAAAACCTCACCCACTAATACAAAGGCCCGGAGACGTAGGCGAGATTGTCGAAATCCATTATCACATAGGTGTTTATGGTTTGTTGTTGTTTATGCTTTATGCTTTATTTCATATCTGTAGATGTTTATGTGGTTGTCATCTTTCTTCCTCTTTCATTCAGCTTCCTAAATGGTTAATAAACACATGCATTAATAACTCAACCATTGTCATTTAAAAGATCTTTGTGGATCAGGAATGGACAATGAATATTGAAGGAACCCCCTAGTAGCACCCTATTCCCAAGGGTGTCCAAATTACTAGGACAAAATAACACCCACCAAGGTTAAATAAGGCAATGAGTATAAATTCTGAGCAAACTTTATGTAATAAATAAAGATCTTTTGCAACATGTTCAAATGCTTCAAATATTAGAGTGACACTTACCATGATACCCAGACTCAATACCTCGTGTCTCAAGACCCATTGCCTTCTAGGACCAAGCCAATGTTGTGGATGTTGTTGGTGGTGGTGATGTGTAGAATGCATTTCATGAAAATAAGGGCCCTCCAGGGCTATGCTTTGTCCATCTGGCTCTTAGCACTCCATGTATGCAACCTGTGGGCCTCGAGACATAATCTCCTTAGTTACCCCTACGTTGGGGGTAATAGGAATAACTCTTTAAATAGAGTCTCAAGATCAACTTCTTACAATAGAATAATAATGTCCTTTTTATATCCATTAATTTCTCCAAGAATATTAAAATATCATATTTCTAACCTACTCAATCACTTCTCCCAAAAGTAGCAGTAAGTGGTTTTTACATCCACTTTTTACCCCAAGATATAACAATAAAATACTAAGAAACTTCCTAGATCCACAATTTTAGGGAGGATTAAACCAAAGAAAGTTGGATGTTCCTCCTTTTGGGGATAAAATGTGATTGATTTCTTTTTTTAACTAAGGGCACCCCCCTTCTTTGGTGAATGTTTTGACTCCCTCCTTCTTTGAGATAATAAATAAATGTCACATATGAGATGGGCTCTTTCTTCCATGCTAAACAAACTCCATAGAGGATGAAATGCCTCTTTTGATGATGACCTTTTACCATATAACTAGCCCATTAAAATCCTCTAACGAATAAGCATATTTAAATTCTACCTTGATAAAACAATCATGTTGCTTTTATGCTATGCGTACTCCTTAGAATGTGGATCTTAATGGGATGTGTGTGTGCCTCTTGCAAAAAATACTTAGTGGCCCCAATCCTTTCACCAAGAAGAAAAAATCAAGTACTACACTGGGATACCTTCATGTTGGGTGTTTCCTCCATGAAAACTAACTATATCCATACAAAAACCACACCTTGTCCTTAACCACAAGCAATAATATTCAAATGTGCAGATTGGTCATGTTAAATAGAAGGCTAACTACCTTCATTTTCTAGTCTTGAACGTTGCTTAGAGTAAAATATGATTATGTCATTATCCTTTTTCTCTAGGGCGTTCTCATTGATTTCAAGGAAGACCTTATGATGAAGGGAATTCAACCATCATAGAATTTCCTAGGGCATGATATGATTTCCTCAACATAGAAGCAAAGGGTTATGATCTGTGTAAGGGTATGTTGAATTATCTCCTATTCTACTTACATAGGACAACCACTAGTTCTACACTACCTTTCAGTTGCTTGTTAGATAAATGTGTGAAAAAACATTCAGTGGCCAATCTTTAATGGAAACCAAATCATGGTTGATGTGTCAATCCTCCAAATATGTGAGTGTGCCACAACCTATTCGTCCAAACCTCCAATATTCTACAACCATCTGGTATCAATCCCTTCTTACAATATTATTATATGTTTCTTGATATATTCATGTTGTATCAGTTTTCTACATCATTTGGAATTAACTTATCGTATGGGTTATGTTGTTGGCATTCCTTTAGATGAATAAATTTTGAGTTGTGAATTTTCCTTCACCACAACCATAAGCTTTGGAAACCTCCCATCATTCCAATAGTCAAGTTTTCATACTGAAGTCATCTATCATAAAGGCACCTTGCATGAGGTTAAGATTATACTTATCAAAAGATTAATATATTCTTTATTTATCAAAGCGCTTGGATTGAAGTCAAGTGGGGAATCCAACTCTTTCTATTAATCGAACAAAAGGTCTCACAAAAACAAGGTAACAACTGTTGAGATAAGGCACCCTTTTGTGGTATAATATTAGGAGATTTGGAGGCTCAAAATAAGACTGCTTATTGGGAAAGGAAGTGCCATGTTCCATAAAGCAATAATCAACCTCAATTCCATTGATCTTGTCTCATAATAACACCTTGATTATATGATCAACACAACTTATGAAAGACACCTTCCACTAATCTTCAAGAATTAGGTTGAAATAGATTTTGCTTGCTCTACCAACAACTGCTAAATTAAGTTGAATCAATCCTCAAAGTGGTGCTCGTGTAAGTTGGACATATGGGCCAATTCTCTTCCTGTCAATAATAAATAAAACCAACAAGGTGGGAATTGTCCTCAACGGAAGAAACAACCATAATCCTGCAAAAATCCCTTGAAAAAATTGGTGGTAAACAATGAGAATCCATGATCCAAGGGTAAGTACTTTGGCTCCATCATAAGCATCTAAAATATTGTATAATCCTAGGTTACTTGTTGATCGAACAACTTTGAAATCATCTCCCTCTTCACTATGATTTCATATCAATCCAACTCTTGCATGCCACTTTTCTTGCATGTTGTGATCCCCCATTCCTAGAGATAACTAAGGAGATGATGTCTTGAGGCGCTCAAGTTGCAGACATGGAGTATTGAGGGATGGATTGATATATAATGTCCACTTACATAGATACAGCCCTACCTCACCACCATACTTCTCCATTCGTCATGATGGCATTCGCCACACCAACTTTCTTTCGGAAGAAAGTGGATATTGCTTCATGAGGTAACAAGTCAGGTATCATGGTAAGTGTCATTTTATTACTTGGGGCATTTGAATATGTTGCATTAAAACTTCTCTTGATTATGGAATTTTTTTCTTGGAAATCATGTTTTTTTTCCTTATTTCACCTTGGTGAGTGTCATGATTTCCTAGTAAGTGGACACCCTTGGGGAAAGGGTTGTAACCAGGGGTTTTCGTTGAAGGGTTTTTGTGTCATTCCCACTCATACTTACCACTTTCCATTACTTCTTCTTCTCCATGTCCCCATATTTTAGGTCATCGAGCTTATTGACCCAAGAAGGGAATGTACCTCATTTAATGGGAAGAAGGGGATGAAGGCCCAGAGGATTATAGATGGAAAAAGATAAAATTCAATCATAAACCTTCCATATGCTTGCCTAGGGATCCTGAGAACAATGAAATGTTTCTCGCAAAAATTGAAGGACCCGTAAAATAAATAACTAATTAGACATGCCAACCAATGTAGAGCATATGTGGGCAATGTTTTTCATGCTTAGGTAGAAGTTCCACATATCGTCTTCAACTTGGGGAAGCATGGTCAAGTATGACCAAGGTAGAGTTAATGTGGGCAATATTTTTCATACTTAGGTAGAATTATTGCTTTAGCTTCAACTTGGAAATACTCTAATAAATTAATGGCAAAGGGGCTTGGAAAAATCATGCATCACAGACGAAGGGAAACACACCCTCTTCAAAGGCACCAATAAACGAGACAATACGATCCCATGTATGTCATGAAACCCATATCTAGAAGTCTAACCCCATCCACCTCATACCCACTACATGACTTAGAAAGGATTTTCCTTGGGAACCTCCCCTACTTGAGGAATTGGTTCACCCAATATGGCATTATGACACCCCTCCCATATCTAAATTTGATAAATTGCATAGGGTCTTTGAGCATTTGTTTAATTTGAAAAGGTATATTTGATGCACATGTTTAGATGGATCTTGTATTAAATGTGATTTTACTTGGCATGATACGTTTGACTTGAGACCCTTTGAGGGTGTGTTTACTTGTCTTTGCAAGACCTTTCTTGGTGGACATTTGTGAAGGAACAAGCCTCACTTGGACCTTCTTTGGGGCATGAAGATGATAGAGTGGATTCCATACACCACGCCTTGGGGTAACCTAGATGATGAACATTGCCTTTGGAGGCAGGAGATGACATCTTGAATAAGGAAAGTTATCCCCCCTTTTCCCAACATTTTATCTTGGAGGCTCAAAATGTCACTTTCTAGGGCATGGCGTCTCACTTGGGGGCTAGGGTTTGATGATGATAGGTGACTTGACGATGATTTGGAATTTTTTATGGAGGAAAACCCTTGCACCATGGATATTAGGCCTTTTGAGGTCCAACGACTTCCTCAACTTTCTCAACGAATTGTTCATTATGCCAAAACGTCACCCCTGGGAGGGATTGCATCATCTTCTAGGGATTATTTATTTTGTAAAGGGGAAAATTAGGAGGTCGACCTCCCTAATTTGTGTTTTACCCTTAGTTAAGTGGACAAATTGGTTAGTGAGACCTTGTATAAATAAAGGTCATGACATTTTATTTTATCATAGCATAACACTTGAGAATTACATATGTTTTCGCTGAAATTTTTGCCCCTCTTGGGTAAATCGTGTATATGTTTCTCTCTCTTTCTATTTGGATGCTTGTACTTGTATCTTTTGGAATAAATAGTGTGCTATCTCTCTTGGATGCTTCTCTTTGCTTTGTGATGGAAGATACATGGTAAAAAAAGGTTGTGTCTTACTATCTAGTGGAATTGGTAAGGAATTTTCTGCATATTGCTAGTATTTCTTCTTGTTTGATGGTTGTTAATGCTCAAAACCCTTGGAGGAGTATAGAGGAATACACCCTCCTCCAAGGTCCATTATTTGTTTTGGAGAAACTATTTAACAAGGTTGCTAGGAGGAGTAAAAGGGATTACACCCTCCTAGATTTACCTTGCTAGTTTATTTTCCATAGGGAGTAAAAAGACTTACACCCCTAGGGAGGTAACACAACTAGATCTTAAAAAAAGAGACTCCATAACCCAGTTGATAAAGGCACTAGTATAATTTTCATTGGAGAAATAAAAGCATTGCATTGGTAAACATGAATTTTGGAGATTTTGCATTTGTTCAAGTTGGAATCAATTTTACATGCTATAAGCTTTCTTGAGCCACTAGGGCATCTATCTTATCCATGTGATTCTTATTGTTGTTATAATTTAAAGATGCAACCATTAGGGCTGCACTAAATATCTCTTTAATCATCTTTGTCACTTATTCTACCACTGGAAATTTCAAGTAAATAGTGTTAATCATTCTTCTTGTCAAGTGCTTTCATTCAAGTTCTTTTCTTGTGAATTACAGTGTCTAGAACTTGCTATTGTAGAAAAAAAATTCTACAGACACAAGGCTTCCCTAATTTATTTCCGATAACATCATTTTTTATCCCTCTTTCACCATCAAAACTTGTGTCTGAGTATTGGGATATTACCTACATGTTTAGTACTTGATTTCCCAACAATTATTTGGTGTTTTGCATGGTTAATTTTGCAGCTATTAACAACTTCCATTGTTGATATCTGTGTGTGTGTGTGTGTGTGTTCTACTGCAATTTTGGGACAACAAGGTTTCTTTCTTGTTCCTCTTTGATTCAAGGCTTGTATATCTATCTTGTGTCTTGTTCCGGGCAAGTTTAAAATTGTCTTGCAGGTACAAAACAATTTGAAAACTATCCTTCATCAACAAGACTCTCATCCAAGCCTTTCCCTCAACTCAAAGTTTGACCTATAGGGGATTCATTGGCCATTCCATCACTTTTCGTCTCAATCCCCCTAGGGTCACTGTGATTCCCCCCTTGTGGTGTTTTATCATCACTAAAGCAAGGGGAGTGTCTATCTAAGGTGAAAGTGGGTAGTTACTCCCATAGTTTTCACACTCTTGTGGTTTGGTTCGGTCTTTTCCCAACCTACAATTTTTGCGATAACACATGCCAAGCAAACTATGTCTAATCTCGAATCTTTTGTACTAAAAAGATATCTCCCATGATTTTTATTGGATTTTAAATTTGTTGGAAATGCATTATTTTCTAATCTGAGATAAAGATGAGCCATACTGTCTAGCGCTCTCATAATCACCATAGCACACCAAAAGAATAAATTCCCTAGTTAGCATCAAACGATCCCTAAACATCTGAAAATGACAATGGCAAGTTGAAAATAATACTGCAAAATGCAAAGGAATTTTGAGGGATAGCAAGCACTTCATGCATGTAATAAGATACATTGTATTTTCCCTATGCTTCCTATTCTATAAAGGATATGTAGGGCACAACACTGAGATGGTTGGTTAGTTTATATTTTGAGCTATTGCAATGTATTTATTCCTTTAGTATTAAATAGAAGATAGATGTGATTGAGAGTTCAGAGCTATGTATTTTTTGTTCGAATTTTCAGCAACATGTGTTTGTAGATTAGGTATTTAGATTTGTTGTTTTGATTGAAGTTTTCAAGTTTTCAGTTACCTAGGATTTAGGTTATTATTTCTAAGTGCCAATCTGCATACCAAGGTCTAAAAAATTAACATGGCATCAAAGCATGTTTATTGAAACTTTCCAGGAATACATGTATGGATAGGACTGTAACTTGTGAGAGGGAGTTGATGAAGGATTTTAGTGGTGGGATGCCCAAGCTTCAGTGAGTGAAGCAGATATGGACCTATGAAGCAATGTTAGATGTTATTCCCAAGTTTCTCCAAGGATTGGAATGTTATTTTTGTTCCTAAGTAAATCTGCTAATAGTGAGAGGTTGCAGATCTGATTCATTGTGGGTTGATCTGTTGTTTTTTGTTTGTTTGAATAGTTTCACTCATGACCAATCATGGTCTTTGAGAGTGTCACATGTTGTAGGTCACTTGCAACTTTGTTCCATGGAATTGCAGGCTGCAAAATCTCTTACAAGAGGTTGAATTGTGGTACCTTGCGGAAAAGGAAGTTGCACTTTCTACAGAGCCCAAGGATTTGGCCAGCACAATAGAAAATCAGTCAAAGTGAAACAAATTGTTATGGACTTGGTGAATGATCATTTAATCCCTCACATCACAAAGAAGATGGCTAGGGAGATGCATATTGTGTTAGTCACCTTTTACTAGAGTGAGAACATGTCTAAGAGAATGTTCTTGAAAAACAAATTGACCAATACTTGCATGAGCAAGGCTGATACAATAGCTAGCTATTTGATGCAGATCAAAAATTCGAGAGGTCAACTAGCTATAGTTGGTAACAAGGTAGAAGAGAATGAGCTAGTTTGGATATGTCTAAATGGATTTGTTCCATTTTGGCATCATTTTATATAGTATATATGTACTCGTGAGAAGCTACCTTCATTCAAAATTATGTGTGATTCCTTTGTCGGGGAGGAGATGAGATTATAGATTGTTTCAACCAACTATGAGGATGTACCAGACCTAGCCCTCATAAAGAAGGTGAAGAAAGGAGGAAATATAGTAGGATATAGGAAGGGTAAGAAGAAGAAGGAATGCACCAAGTCTTCTGACCAACAGAAGAAGGATTTGAGTCATATCAAGTGCTTCAAATGCAACAAATATGGAAACTATGTTTTTCAATGTCGTGAGAAAAAGGGGAGGATAAGTATATAAACAATTTGTAGGAAGTACAAAAGCTTCAGGCATGGATGAGTTGACTACCAGGGTTGATACAAGCTTTCCATTGTGTCTTTCCTTTCCACCAACTCAATTTTAGGTGTTGGGTGATATGTTTGTTACACATTATTTTGGTCACCTCAATGATCAACTGACAACATGTGCTCATGTTCCCTGAAAATATTAAAAGAGACTTTCTCCATGAGAAAAGTGGTTTGTTTTTCCTCTTTCAAAAACTATAACAAGGAAGGTCGTCGCACCCTGTTGTATTCATGGGGTGCGACGATGCCTGATCATCGCACTCTACACTAAAACTGGACTGTGACGTCATCGCAGGCTACTTGTGCATAGGGTGCGACGATGCTTAAGCAAAGGAAAATTCAAAATTCACGAATGTTCTAGAAGGGACTCTTCTAGAAGATGAGATGGCCTCCGATCGGTTTGGATCTTACTCGCTTCTCTAATTTTGTGGGATCATCCTAATCCCCTCATCCATCTCTCTTTCACCCTACATAAAGAGGGATATCTTATGGAAAAGGCTAAGGTTTGCAAAGGCTTGCATATGCATGAAGAGTTCTACTACAAATTATGCTTGAGAGCTTTGTTTTAGTTCTCTAAATCAGATTGTGGATCTTATTCATCAAAGGCATTGGAGCAAAGGTGTGTGTGTTGGAGCAAAGAGCCATTGAAAGGGACATTGCAACATCAAGGCATGTGTTGTATTCTCCACTTTCCATTTAATATAATGCAACAATACATTTCTTCCCTATAAAGGTGTCTTAACTTTTATTGTATAACTCCTTGTCTTATACATAGAATTCATTGGAATATATATATCTTTGTTCTCTCTCTCTGTTGGCTTGTGCTTCTTAAAGAGGTTCACTATCGTGCAAACTCCAAGATGGAGCTACAAGGACAACACTAGCGAGGATCAAGCATCATTTAAAAGGTATGTCACTTGTACCTCCCCAAACTAGTTTATATGACAATGAAGTCTAAGGTGAAGTTTGTATTATGTCATGTTTTGTTCTAGCTTACTATGGAAGTTAGGGAGATTTGTTTGTTTCCGCACTTATCGATTAGTCCGATAACAAAATTGGCGACCATACTGGGGATACGACCTTTTTTGGTTTTTTTCTTCTTATTTTCTTTTGGCCTGCCTTCTTTTGGTTAATTTCATTCTCTGAGTTTGTGGGTGATCCATCTTGACTCCCTGGGTTTGAAGGTTCATTGAGAAATTTTGTCTTTCTTCCCATTTTTCTTTATTTTCAGAGATCGTCGCACTGTACTCTATTGACAGCCTGCGACGATCCTCTCTTGTCGCACTCTACTCGTGCATACCAGGGCAACGCCATCGCACTGTACCTTATTGAAAGCCTGCGATGATCCTAGCTCGTTTCACTGTACTCCTCTGCAGCTTGCGACGACTCCTGTAGGAATTGTTGGGTGACAGCCATTTTTCTTTTATCTACCCAATTTTGTCTCTACTTCTTAGGATGAACTTCTGACATAGTTTGTCCCTGACGTGAAAATGGCCCTTATACTATAATGGATTTTACCCCCCTCACCCACCTCATTCACTTGAAATAGTAAAAAAATTCTTGAGTATTCCCACCTATCACACATGAGATCTTATAGTTTGACATTCCTTGGAAGGCATTTTGCCTCTGGTGCAAGAATGTTGACCCAATAATCTACTTTGGGCTCAACATGGCATCTTTCATTGCCTACGATTCCAAGATAGGAGAATTCCTTGTCACCATGGTTTGGTTATGTCAAAGAGTATCAGAGGGGAAAAGTGATTGGCCATTCCATTTGCACATTAACTTATCAAACACTATAAATTATCAGCATTAACTCATCCAGTGGACTAGTTCAAAGAGGGATATAGTGTTTTGGTTTCCCTACTATTTAAGTCTCATGCATAAAGCTTTGGTTAAAATGCTAGTTGAGTTTTAGATTTGTGGTTTTCACTAGTATATTATCTTCCTCTAAGCATATTCATGACAACTAGGGAGGTCAAAGCACCCAACATTATCTCATTAACACACAATCAGATTCAATTTGGCCTTGCTCGGCTCAACTCAACTCAAGCTCCTAAAATGTTGGCATTCATGGAGGTTATCCTCAACTTAATCTTGAGTTCCAATACCCTCCCATTTTTGTAAAAAAAATCTTCCAACTAACCATGTTATATTTCATCAAAAGAGAATACAATTTGGAAAATTTTCAAAGTTGATGCCTTTCACTAATTAATGGGTGGGCTCCATGTAAGTTGATTATTACATATAATATAAAAGAGATTCTAAATCCTATTCATAAAAACAAGGGTTGTACCATGTAATTCTCAGCTTAAGATTTGCAACAAGCCCTTGTTCTCCCAATTCTAAGTTTGTATGCCCAATCTACTAAGTGTCATAACTTGTGTGTCTCATGTAAGGCAACTTTCATTGTTGTGACTTTAGTGATCATGTCATGTTATGAATCAAAGCTAGAAGTAAAAATGGGCATGGTTATGATGTAAATATGTATGATGCTTTACCAATGGTATATCATGTTCATGGCGATGATGTAAAGATGTATAATGCCTTACCAAAGGTATATCATGTGCTCGGTTTTGATCCTCGGTCGTCAAGAACGACCTTTAACAAAAATGTGACTAGTTTTAGGGCAATAGATTCATGTTAGAGGTTCATTTAGTCTAAAGAGTGTTTTTATTAGACATCGGAACATAAGATAGACTTCCAAGTTATATTTTACCTCAATGTAATGCCCCATATTATTAAATTAATAATAATAATAAACAAATAAATAAATATTTAAATGGTATAAAAAACAGAAAGAAAAAGAAATAATAAATAAATAAAAATGAATCACTTTAATAATTTAATAAAACGGGTAAAAATAAAAAAAGGAAAGCTAAATTAAGAAAAGGCTAAAAATTGCACCATTAAATAGTTAATGACAAGTGTATCTTATACATGGAACTTCTTGCACGAATAGGTAAGAAGAATTCTATATAATAAAGGTGGAGAAGAAATTTTGGGATCTTTTGGCTTGGAAATTTGAGGAAAAAGCTTGGAAGCTGGTATAGGTAGTTGATTGAGGGCTCAGGGGTTCTCAATCGTGATCACTAAGGGGTTGGTTGGAAGGAGAGTCATCCCCCACACTCTATTGTGGCATGTTGGATCAAGTTTTGGAGCACAAAGATTCGACATGTATAGCATTATAAGTGAGTTGATTGCTTCAACTCTCAGGTAAGTTTCTCACCACTCGCTCATTCTTGTGAATTATGTGATCACAATCAAGGTATTTCTACTTTTTGTGTTTAATGGTTGCAAATTTCTAGGTTTATTTATGCATTTTGAATTTGAACCATTACATATGATATCATAGCAATGGATCTAACCCTATGCACCTATGTGTCTTCCTGTTAGGTAGCTAGAGAGGTAGTGGGGGGGGCAGAGGGCCCATAGTGATAATAATGGAGGCCATTCAATGTAAGGTGGACTAGGTCCACTGTATTATTAAATAAGGCTTTTTATGGTAGCTAGATATAATAAATGGGTAGTTAGATATAGTAAATGTAAGAGGACTTCTTAGAAGGTTCTACTTCTAGAAGATTTCTCCTCTAGAATATTCTTAGGTGATGGTAGCACTATATAAAGAGGTTCAAAGAGAAGTATTGTATTTGGAGCAGTAGCTCAATAGGAGAATGCCCCCTCGAAGAGGCAAGTGAACAGGAGAGGATCCCTTCCATAATAGGATCCATTGTATGGTGTTTCCCTACCTCAAGGGTTTGATATAATAAAAGAGTTTTTGCATAATATTGTTCTTCTATATCTATTGTGGTGCTTTTGTATTCAGTCTTTGGTTCTTAACGTGGGGGGGCCTAGAGGGCCCATAGTAATAATAGTGGAGGCCATTCAATGTAAGGTGGACTAGGTCCACTATATTATTAAATAAGACCCACTATGGTAGTTATATATAATAAATGTAAGAGAACTTCTTAGAAGGTTCTAATTCTAGAAGATTCCTCCTCTAAAATGTTCTTAGGTGATAGTAGCACTATATAAAGGGGTTCAAGCAATGTAATGAGAGATGAAGAGAAATATTGTATTGTGAGTGGTAGCTCAATAGGAGGATGCCCCCTCGAAGAGGAAGGTGAATAGGAGAGGATCCCTTCCATAATAACATCCATTGTATTGTGTTGCCATACCCTAAGGATTTGATATAATAAAGTGTGGTTTATTCTATATTGCTCTGTGGATCTATTGTGTATTCAATATTTGTAGTGATTATATTTGTAGATCTATTCAAGTACATTACAAGTGGTATCAGAGCACAGGTATTTGGTACATAACAATTCCTAAGTAGGAAACCATATAAATATAATATATGGAGGAGCTTACAAATTGAATTACAACTCCTCGTCCTTCAATAAAGATATTTGAGAGACCCCGTGAAATATTTCATTCTGTATTGTTTTGATATCGTAACCCAACATTGTTCCCAAGGCCCATCTTTATTTATCTTGGATTATCATCTTAGTGTGGGATCTCTTTCTCGGCTTCATATAATTCCACTATGTATCTTGAATAGTAATTTTACTAGTAATTTTGAATGTAAGGCTAGGGTTAGGTTATGATATCAGTGCTAATCTCTTTTATTAATATTTATTTTGATTCTTGGAGTTTCGATGATCCTGTGAATCATAGTCAGCACGAGCTTGGTAAAGACCTAGAAGAGAGAATAAAATGGAAACGAAAATTCCAGGCTAAATTTCTTCATTACTTATTCAATTAGTTGTGAATGGTTTATTTATTTTTGTTATTACTTTGTTGGTTTTGATATGACCCTGAACAACTTGATCTGTACATTACCCTTTTGATTGTATTCAATTTTCATGGAATGGGCTTTTATCTTATTCTATAATATCAATATACTGGTCTCTTAGCCCTAATTTACCTAGAAGACTATTATGAGGGATGTTCTGCTTTTTCGGGTTCATTATGTCTTTGATCATTCTCCCATGTTGGCTTGGATTTTCAATATTTATTGGGGATTTTCTTTAATGCTGTGATCGAAGTCAGTATTTTCTTATAATCTACTATTGTGGTGATTTTTTTGGGTTCGGGATGTTTTCTTTATTAAATTTCTCATAACATGTAATTTACAATTCCTTCTTTATTTTCCAATGGTTTTTTCATTCTTATGCATGGAAATGGCATATAATGTAATTGCCAGAAACATGGAAATGGTATATAATGTTTTTTTCTGTTAAATAAATAGAATTTGTATAATACTACAAAAGGATATGCAAGGATATTCATTACATCAAAAAGATATTCGGTGGGTCTGGTATTTGACCTTTGGTTCCCATTTATGTTGTTCATATAAGTCTTGTCTCCAAAGAAAGCCAAAATTTCAGATATTTTAAGAATTTATTATTCATTCATAAGACAAATAGCGACCAAAGGGGAATATGTCTCGAATAAATTATAATAAAATAAATAATAGCGATCATGGCATGAGGGGCAAACATGTAATTGAATTAACTGACAGTTAATAATAATAAGTTTCACTTACTATTAACTCACTAATAAGTTACACATTATAGAATTGTCCAGTTTAATTACAACCACTTGGGAGATTATGATATATATAATTTATGAATGTTATTTAGTTTAAGTGCATAAAAAATGATACATCAACCAAAGGGTGCAAGTGTACCCTCTCCCTACATGAAAGGTTGCTTCACGACATCTTAGATCTGAGATCAAAGAATAATTTCATTGCCTTCATGACCTAAATTGATGAACGATCTTATAGTCTAACCCTTTGAATAGCAATGGAAATTATATAACTCATACTTTTAAATGACTAAAGGCATTTAAAGGATATTAGTTCAAAATTTTTAGCTTCTTCACGTGTAAGTTGAAATTCGAAATTCTCGTATGTGTGACACACGTGGAATTAATGGTTAAATTTGACGGGTATTTATTTGTTTTTTTTATTTTTGATCGTCATTTACTATGTTCATTTAATTTTTGAAATCTCAATTTGACGAGAAAATCAAAAAATTGTCGTATAATATAATAATAATATGTATTATAATAATAATATGCATAAGTTACAAATATTATAACACAGGGGATTCACAATTTACAAGTCACGAGAATTCTTTGGAAATTAAACGGTATCACATCGTGTAGGTTAAAAAGTAAAGGTTGAGAGGGAAGAAGAGATCAAGGAAGTAAAGGTTGAGAGAGAAGAAAAGATCAAAGATTCAGAACTTGAACCTGCATGCAACTATCTAGAGAGGTAAGACTCATTAATATTAAATTGCAATTGCAATGATGGAAATTGCCTTCGTTTGGATGAAGCTAGAAAACACCTTCTTGCACACTTATTTTCTCATTATATTTGGTTTTTGAGAATCCACATTTAAATACCTTCCCACATGTGTTTTTAATGTCTTCCYGAATCTTCCCACCCCCGGATGGGGTGCCACGCGGAAAGGAAAGGCATGTGGAGGCGCGAAGGGAGAGGCCATTTATGGTGGCTCTCACCTCACACCATAGCCATTTATGAAGGCTCTCACCTCCRTCGGCCTTCGTTTATCAATGGGGCCTCTCACACGCGAGCACAAGCCGGCCAGCCAGAGCATTAAGCTCTCGGCTTTAATGGCTGCAGCCATTGTTTATGCCATTATCCGCCTTACCGGAACTCTTAGAACGCACTTGAAGCTCACCGAGCAGAGCGGGAATCGAAACGCAGGAGGCATCCTGGCACTGGTCCTCATTCTCACTATGCCGCGAGTGAGGGGGAGACCTCACAGTGGAGTCGGCTAGTACGCGGCTGACTCCAAGAGGAAAAGACACAAGCGCTTCGAAAGAACTCTACTCCTGGCCAAAAGGAAGCGACACAGGGCGACCATAACTACAAGTTCGCCCCCCCGAACCTACGTCGAAGAAATTCCGTCCATGGAGCTTCCACCGGACTTCTCTGAGAGTCGAATGTTTATCGTTTCAGATAATTGGAACCCCCCGGCATGCATTGAAGAAGCAGCACCACCACCTAGTTTGAGAGAGACTCACGGCCTCAACGACGCTCCTAATGAAGAGTTCGCTACTTGCTTGGTAGAGGAGGAGCTGTCGGAACGCAACACCGACTTGCAGTCGCAGGAGAAGACGCAGGGTCACCAGGAAAAGGATGCTAGATCAAAGTCGTCGCCTTCGCCACCACTCCTACACCTGGAGCACCTGAACCTGATCTTTGAGGTCCGCAGTCTGGTGGATGATCAAATTTTCAGAGCCGATCGCGTTAGCCAACACTTGGACATGCTTTTCGCGGCCTACTTCAGTGCTACACCTCGTCGACAATGTCCCACCTGTGCTCAGCCCTATGTCATTCCTGTCAACAGCGGCAAGGTGAAGGATGGCTGCGAGGACTCCGGTGAATAGGTTCTTCTGTTTCACATGGTCTCCAACTCCATTTCTTTTGTTGTTTATCAGAGCTGCAACTCTTTAGTTATTAGCCTAGTTAGCGTTAGTACAGGCCTTACTATACTGCTGATGAAAATGGATATGCACCCTGGTTTCCTTCGGGCAGGGTGGCTAAACAAGTTGTTTGATTTTGCATGCTACTGTGGACAGGCCAGCTGTCCTGGTTTCCTGCATAGGCAGGACAGCTGGCACCTGTATGTCATGTGTATTTCTTTTTCTGAAGTTTTAATATAACAGGATTCGCCTTTTTAATTTAATTTTATTTTTTTTAAATGTCTTCCTAAATCTTGATAATAAGAATAAACATGGGTGTGGCCGACCTCTCACAAGCTCTATTTTATTTCATTTTAGAAAACAGTAGTAGTTGTTTTTTTTTTTTTGTTAATTGGTCTGGACCTTCTTGGCATTGGGATTAACCTTTGGCTTAAGAAACCGCGACTCAGGGGCATCTAAGCTGTCAAAATCACCCGGGGATCGCACCCGACCTGAGCCACACCAACCCTTAACATGGTTGGATTTTTTGTCCCCGCAAGTCGAACCGATGACTTTTCAACACAGAGTGGCTTAACAACACACTCCGTCACCGACTGTCCTACACTTCGGGGACAAAACAGTAGTAGTTGTTATTTAAAAAAGTAAATAAAAAACAATTCGAGAATATTTATTATTTCATTATATTAATAACGATAATTCTTTCAAACTTTGCAATCCATAATTTTTACTATTATTTTTACAACAACCATTTCTAACTACTTTTTTTGTTTTCCAATAAGTTGTAGTTATCTTGGCATCATTGCATACATATTACTTAGTGTTTGATGGATTGTTTTTCTACAGTGATTAGATCTATGTGAAATTGTGGCATAGAAAGAAGTTGGAACCTCGTATTTGTTGATTTTCAAAATTTATAACTAAATGGAATATACATAAAAATGACTACGCAATACTTATCAACCCATAAAAAATGGAAAATCAACATGGTGATATTTATATTAGGAGAAGCCATTACATATTTTTATTCTTGGAAAAATGTTATGTCTCTCTAATTTTAGTGGGTAATGCCTTTTCGTGTTTCCAAGGATTAAAGATCTCATATGAAATGATACAAATTATTAAACTAGAAGATGACACAAATGATTAAATATATTTAAGACTTTGTTGACCTCATCTCGCCCTTTGTTTGTCCCCGGCCTACTTGGTTGCCTCGTGAACCCTTATTTCAAGGGGTATGAGGAATCCAATCCAAAAGCAGGTTATTGTTTTAATAGTCTTTATGTAAGCTATGTTCACTAAAAAAATAGGGAAGTTGTACTAGTTTTTATTTAGTGTTTCTTTTATTAGGTTTTTTATTTTTAAAGTTACTTTATTTTATGAAACGTTTTGTTCCAATCAAAGTGAACAGAATGGTCACTTATGAACAATATATTACGTACAATAATATAAAAATTAATAGTATTATGTTATATATATATAGATATATATAGTACTTAACTATACAAGTTTATGTCACTTAGTTGTGTTCTAAGTGATGGATCCATTTAGGCCATGTTTTTATAGTGCATATTATAGTTGGTTTTGACTAAAATATTGGGAAGATTGTTTTCTCTCTGTTTTGGGTATGGGAATTTTAAGAAATTGTTGATAATTTTGAATGAGATATATGTTTTGTTTTTTTAGTGAAAGATTTAGCAGATATAAGGTGGACAATGTATATTGTTCTTTTTTATTTTAATATGAATAACAAGAAGTGGTTTTTTTTCGGTGAAAAAAAAATTAACTATACTATGAAGTTTAACTTAAAATAAGAGAAATGATATCTTCTTAAAAAGCATAAGTGATTTTTTTTTAAGTTCTTCCATATAAAGTAATTAAAAAATATATAAATGTAGTATTTATATGTATATTTACATATATGAAAAAGAATATATGTGTAAATTTTCCATTTGAAATAATTAAAAAGTTATGTATTTAGATAAACCATAAATTATCTATGTAGTATCTTGTTGTGCAAAGTCAAAAGGGGATTCATTTGGTATCCGCTTTGATACAAGTCAATGTGTAAATAGTGTTACAAGTATATAATATTATTATGTACTTAATGCTCATCATGTTAAGGATATTAATTGAAATCATGAATAAAGCATTGATTATTTTGATCATAATAAGTGTTGTATGGGGTTTCAAATTTAACATTTTATAAATTTAATAGTAAATATTTGATTGTAAAGTTAAAGGTATTTATTGGTGTGTGAGGAAAATTAATTGTTTTGGATTAATGATGTCCTTGTGTCATAGATACTTTATATTCATGGTGATTGTTTGAAATATGAGTAGCTTAAGTCATAATTAATTATCATATATTTATTTTGGTCCGAGGATGTTGCCTCTCAAGGGAGGAAGAAAGATAACACAATGAGTTGATGAACTTGAGAGAATAGTAGTACAATTCTGTGAAAGTACATATCAAATGAAGTCAAAACTAGAAAAAATGTGTATGCAACTACCCTCGAAATATAGTAAACCTACTATTAGAATGCGAAGATGGAAAAATGAGTACAAGGAGACAAGGGTTTTCAAAAATGAAGGAAAGTTTATGAGTTTAATCCCCAACGTTAGTGGTATATATCGGATAAAGTTACCTTGTGAAGGAAGGGCAAAGGATGAACTTGCAAATTTTCTAACAATGATAACTGATTGTAGTCCTTGTAACCATAACCAACTTGGAAGGATGAGATGAACAGGAAGAGTAATAGATAGATACTAAAGGTGAGTGAGTGGAAGTTTACAGACAAGTGTCAGAAATCAACAAGAAGTAGTAGTCAGTCAAAGATTAGTGACAACAACACTATGGAATTGTTAGGATTAGACTAGTTAGTTAAAGCTCATATGACTCCCTTGAGTGGTATACCTAATGGATAGCATTGGAGTGACAAGGGAAACTATGAAAACTAGAGCAGAGTGTTGTAAAAAGAGTGGCCAGTCATAGTGTGTATGGAAGGCATCTTACTAAAGCTAGTAATTATGTTGAGAATGAGTTTGTCGTGCATGTGAGTGACTTGCTTTTTGTTGAGGAAATTATCAAAGAGCATTCGTAAAGGTTGTATGAGCACTCCTGTTGCAGCTGGATTTCCTGGAGACCCCATTAGAGATATTCCTACCATGTCTATGCGTGATCTATGGAGGGGATGGATATTGTTTGAGGGACTGTGGTGCAAAGAAGGAAATATCATCCCTTGGGTAGTGCAAATTGATGGACAAGAGAGATGGGCAGTTGAACTTGTTGTACGAGTTGCATCATTATGTTTTTTAATGAGTTTGGAGTTGTTACAGTGGGTTGTAGACACCCATAGGAGCATGTATGTCCTTGTGGACTCATAGTCCTATCTCGGGGGTGACTTGTTGCTAAGAGTATTAGAGTTGTTATCATTGAGTAAATTGTTGGGCTGAAGAAACAATCTACAAAGATTAAACCAAATTTAATACTGGAAACTAGCGATTCCAATCTAGAGAGGGCCCTCTCTGAGACTTGATCTCTAATAGATAGATTGTTTTTGAACTGATGGCTAGATTTATATGTTTGATATAGTTTTTTCAAGGTTTGTTGGCAAGGAGGTATAGTATCTCTAGGGCTTATGGAGTCAACCCCTGAAAACAAAAGAAAACAATGTCTAGTAGGTAGAACTCATCAAAGGAACAAAGGCTAAACAAGGTGATGAACTTCAGTTTTGAGTTTGATTATGTAGGGTGAAATAAGAACAGAAACACATAACAGAATCAGAGCATCATAAAGAATGAATTATGACCTTAGTTAAGAAGATAAACAGAATTTAAATTAGTTTAGTCTAGAGCACCATTAGATGAATTCTAGACCTTTAATTATCCAATTTAAACAGAAGAAAAGTGCAGATGAAAGTAAGTACACAAGGGATGCATACAAAGAAGAGTGCAATCTTCATATCGGCGCCATTAGAATTTTTTTCATGAGTTCAAGACTTATGCATTTGTATTTCTATTAGATTCAAAAAATTACATTGAGGATCAGAATGTCTATACTTCTGCCACCTCGCCCCTCTTTACATCAAAATCATCAACATATATAGAAAACTAATGCCACACTTGGTTGCTTGAGTCAAACTACTACATCTTAGGATCATGGATATGATTGTTTTCAAAAAGAACAACTCCAAGAAGATTTACTAAAAATAGAAAATCCAATTTTGCTAATCAAAACAAAACCAAAATATCCTTTACAATCATAGATCTTTGAGAAAAATTCGACCATATGGTTGTGATGAGTCATCAGGTCCATCTAGGGGCACCTCGAGTCATCATGTGCATTGTTGGACAACTTTGTCACCCTTGCATAGCGAATTCTGGTTACTTTTGCGCAAGTGTTGGCTACAGCATTTGCGTAGCGACTTTGCGTAGCAAATCTTCATGTTGAGGTTTCTCATGAGAATCTAGGTGGCAGCAAAGGCTGGGAACCATGTATTTTCCTCAAAAATTGTATTCCTTTCATCACATATCCTCCTTTCTGATCAGGTGAGCTTACAACATTTGTGTTGTGTATGATTGTTTCTTGATTAAAACAGCGTATTGTGCACAACAAGTATTCAACTTGGTGAAACAAACCCTCATCAACATCAAATGTATATTTACCACAACTTTGATGATGTAAACAAAACTTGGACACGGTTGCATACCCAAAAACGACAAAAATAGGGCTTCTTCACTCATATTTCTACAATTTCAGCAAGGATATTTAGCTTGTCCTTAGCTTCTTCAGCCAATTTCACTTGTAACCTTAAGGCCTTGTTTTTTTTTCTTAATGACAAGTCCTGTCTCTTTAAATTTCCCACCTGCCTCAACAAGGTTGCATTCCTCTTCAACTTTGACTGAGCATTAGAAAGGGTTTCACAGGGATTTTCTCTAGCTGGTATGCATTCTTTAAAATGTCTCATGGCTTTGTCATCTGATAACCTCCTTTCTTCCCTGAGCTTAATGATTTCATCTTGAGCTTCTCTTCGCTGCTTATTTATCCATATTATGTTATTTTCTCCATTTGTGGGTGAAGTAGGAGACTTCTAACTTGTTGCTTGCTTGCCCTGTATGTCTGGACTACTCTTCCTGGCTGAGGACCTTGTCAAAGGTGATGTACGTTTGGTTGTAATTGTAGTTTCAGGGATTTTCCTAATATTTCTTCCCTTTGACATTTCTTGCATAGGACTTGCTTTGCTTTGTGGTGTTTGTGCTTCAGGAGTCTTCTTTGTTAGTTTCCTTTTCAATTCCATGTTCTCCTGGTAGAGTTGAGCTATAATATGATGATTTTTTTTTAGTTGTTTACATCACTTTGACATCTGAATCTTTCTCCCCTGGTTTCACTTGATCCTCATCAATCTCTTGGGCTACAAATTCAACAAACTCTGTCTGAACTATGGGTATGGGAAACCTCCTAGAAGATGACCTGGTGAGTGGTTTACTGGGAGCCTGTGTCTCCTTGGGTTCATCAGTGAATTGTAGTTTTCTTATTTTCTTCAAGATTGGGTGACTGGGTGATGGATTCTCAATCTCGTTTCCTTTACCTCTATCAGCATCACCTCCTCCTTTCACCCCTGAAATATGAGATGTTGATTTCTCAGCAAACAAGGGGGTATCTTCTTTAGGATCCAGGGAAATGTTTGTTGAGGTCAAGAAGGAATCCCAGTCCATGCTTAACTTTCTAAGCTCTTCAACCACCAACAGCTTCACCAAGGAAAAGTGGAATAGGCTACTCTTTAGCTGATCAGCTCTGGCTTCGACTCTGTCTGCCATTTTTCCCAGGCTTCTATATAGGTAGAACGGTAAGTTTAGGGAGTTTTCCCCTGTAAAATGCATAAGGAGCCTTATGTGGTATTGATATACCCTGTCAAACCTACCCTCACAAGTAAAGTATTTATGGTTTACCCTCAAAAGCTTCTCATAAGGTTCCAAAACATATTCCATGTGGATGGTGGCACCAATCTTCTGATTTCTATATTTAGGTTTGAGAAAATCAATATAAAATGAAGGATCTAAGGGCATACCTTTAAACCACTTCTCTCCCTACATAGGAATCTCTGTAGCAACTGATATGGTTTCTTCTGACACTGGAAAAGTGATCCCTGCAATGGTTGTGCTGACACCACTAAAATTCAGAGCAATATGCTTGGTTAGACGCACATTATACCCATGAACCTTTTCATAGAATCTCATACATCCATCTTGTTCAAAGGACACCCTGTATGCAGGGTCTAAATTCACCAAATTCAGCCCTTGGGGTTCATATCTAAAAATGTTTCCTCCCTTGTATTTATTTTTTCCCTATGGAGTCATGGTTATGCAATGTCTCCCTTGCAAAATTAAATTTCAGACTGCTCAAAACAGAAGAACCTTCACGCTTAGCTTGCAAGCTTGTGCAGCAACTAAGATGGCTAGGGTTTAGCTGAAATGAAGCAAAGCTGGTTATAAGAAAATCAAATTCATTTCAAAGGCTAAATTGCAATGGGCTCCAAGAAAGGCTCTTTGATAGTGATTGAAACGAATGGAGAGCGCGCAGCAAAAAACAGAGTACAGGTTTGTGTAGCGAATAGCAACACACAGGTTTTGCGTAGTGACTGGCATTTGCGTAGAAAAGAGATTTGGAGCTTGTTGGAGAGGCTATGGACTATGCACAGGTCTTGGAGGCAATGGAGAAAAACAAAAGGTGGCCAATATTCATGTTTGAATGGATAAGATATGAAATTTTGAAATGGAAAGTGCCTATCCAAGGTGACAAGACGTTTCAAGGCAAGTTTAGGAATTTGCGCAGTGAACTTGTGCAGCGGGTACACTTTTGAAGCTTGCAACGATACAAATGACATGGAGTGTCATGATTGCCCCTTTTCTGACCTTATGAAAGGTGATGATAAACCATGTTACCCTTTGACATGACATTCACCCTAACCTATGACTCGACCTTAGCACATAATTTCCCATTTTTTAATATGATTCAAGATTTAGGAAAAAGTGGACCATTACAAATTGAACATGATGGACTTTTACACTCTTGAATCTTTTCTCTTTATGATGGTGTTATATTAAAAAGACAATACACCCTTTAACCCAACTTATGACTTAAATCACTATTGACATGCATATTTCCTTTATTTGATCAATGACTTTATGAAAAGCACATTTTCCATGACTCATTTAGGAATGCCTTGGTCTTCCCAAGACCAAGGCATGACTTTGGAAACTTTGGACAAACCTCTAACTCTAGCAATGAAAATCATGGTGCTAACAGCTGGCTCCAATGGGGATGATATCCTCCCAGTGAGGTAGCAAAGAACAGTAGACCAAGTGCCTAACCATTGGGCTGTATTCGACTCAAAAGACTCTAAACTAACAAACAAACTTATTTACAAGAATTTCTTGACACATCTTTGACTAAACCTAGCATAAACATAGGGCCTTCACTTAGGGCTTCAATTTTCTGTTGATTGTTGACTTCAAATGCTTCATCTGAAAAATAAAATGGTTATTTACAATGAAATGAAAAGACTAATTTTTTTTTTGGAAAGATAGTGTTTGAGAAACCTGTCATTCACATGTCCTCCACCAATGAGATTTCCATTGAGATCCTACATCAAATAGGCAGTGTTCCCATGGTATGTAAGAATCTTGAATGGTCCCAGACAAAGATGATCAAACTTCCCATGTTTCCCTCTATCTTCATTCCTTGCATCCCACTTCAGTACCAAATCATCCACCTTGAAATCATCTTCCTTAGTATGCCTGTCAAAGGCTCTTTTTGTTTTGTCTTGGTGTAGTTGTGAATTGTTGAAGACTTTATCTCTCATTTGTTGCACATGGATTAGTTGGTTTATCATCCTTTGAGCATCATTTGGTTCAACTTCCTGTTCTTGGAATAGTCTTAATGAGGTAGGAAAATTTTCCTCTGTACCCAACCCATTACCATGTGGGTAATAAGTTGTGGAATGGCCAAGAGTTATAGTATAGTCACTGCAAAATTTCTCCATTCTCTTAGACTTGAATGATGCTACATTGTCAGTAATGATCTTGACTGGACAACCAAATCTAGACAAAATATTGCTTTCTAAAAATTGAATGATAACAATATCAGTAGCTTGCCTTGTGGGGACTGCTTCAATCCATTTGGTGAAGTAGTCGGTGGCTGTCAATATCCACCTGTGCTGAGATGAGGATGGTGGATAGATCGCTCCTATAAAATCAAGGCCCCATTGCCTGAATGGTTCTTCAACAAAGATAGGCTTTAAAGGTAAGGGTTGCAACTTTATTTTTCCATAAAAAAATTGGCATTCATGGCAGCTTGAAACTTCCTTGTACACATCAGAAAAAATACTAGGCCAATAGAACCCTTCTCTCGGTATTTTATGTACAATGGTCTTCCAATAATGGTGACCTCCATAGTCACCTTTGTGAAACTCTTTGATATATTGTTTTCACTTCTTCCTCCAGCAAACAATTTAGCAAGATCCCACCTAGATCTTTCCAATACAAAGAATGGTCAAGAATGCAAAACTTTGTTTCTTTCAACTTCAAAAATCTGGCTTTGGTTTTTCTTAATCAAGAGGATCTTGTAAATTTCTTAATACATAAATAATATCAGCATACCAAGGAGAATCAAGGAATTTTTGGGATACCTATGGCACTGTCTCTTCTTCTCAATTTGTTGATAGGTCAGCAATGAAATTGATTCCCAAGACATCACAATTGGACTGTGCCATCAACTTTGCAAGCCCCTGACCTTTAATCAGCTTTGTAGGTTTGATCTCAAGGTCATACTCCAACAACACAGCTATCCATTTTCCCCTTCTACCTTTAGGATCAGGCTGAGTCAAAATGTCTTTCACAGAATTGCTAGGCACATAAGCAATGATATGTGAATGCAAGATATAAGTTCTGAATTTTTTGAGGGCCTTCACCAAAGCATATGCCTACTTTTTCATGATATCATACCTCAATGGGGAGTCTCTCAAAGTCCTGCTATATTAGGCTATGGGACTTTCAAATTTTTGTTCATCTTTTTGTAACAAAAAACCAGCAATGGTGTGTTCTGAAGCAAAAGAAAACAAGATAAAGTCTTTTGCAAAATTTGGACTAGCCAAAACTGGAGCTTTGGCTAGTGCCACTTTAATATCTTCAAATGACTTCTGAGCTTCAGGATTCCATTTTATCTCATTGCCTTTCCTAAGCATGTTAGTGATATACTTTATGATTTCGGCCAAGTTAGGGATAAACCTTCTCAAAAAATTTACTTTTCCTAGGAAGGATTGCACCTCCTTCTTGCTCGTGGGTGTGCCAATCTTCAGAATTGCTTCCACTCTATTGGGGTCTATCTTTATCCCTTCCTTTGAAATGATGTGTCTATCTTCTTGCATTCCAAAATTTGACTTCTTGGGATTCAATGAGATGCCAAACTTCCTACATTTCTAAAAAACCCTTCTTAGATGTCTAAGATGTTCATCCTCAGAATATGAAAATACAGTGATATCATCTAAGTAAATAAAAATAAAATTATCTTTCTCATCAGCAAAGGCTATTTACATGGCCTTTTGTAAGGTTTCCCCTAAATTCATAAGACCAAAAGGCATTTTTGCATACATGAAGGTGCCCCAAGGTGTTGTAAAATTTGTCTTCTCTTGGTCATCAGGATGCACCATGATTTGGTTGTATCCAGAGAAACCATAAAGCATTGATATCTTCTAAGATCCAACCACCTTCTGCAAAATGTAATCCATCTTAGGAAGTGGATAATTGTCTTTGAGAGACACCCTATTTAGATTTTGAAAGTCTACACACAACCTGATCTCACCACTTTTCTTCCTGACATGCACTAGGTTAGCCACCCACTTGGAAAATCTTAAAGAAACTACAATTTTGGCATCAAACAACTTCCTTACCTCCTTTTCAATCAATGGCAGTAGCAGAGGATTTATTCTTCTCAACTTTTGCTCGAAAGTTTTATGATCATCCTTGATTGGAATAACATGGTGAATTACCTTAATAGCATAGACCTTTAAATCTTCATAACTCCATGCAAAGACATCAGGGAAATATTTCATTAGGTTGATATACTTTTGTTTAATTTTTGGACTGAGTGTCTTGGATAGTTTGATGATCTTGGGATCTTTCTCAGTCCCAATGTTGCAATCTTCTATTTCCTCATCATTTGCAGTGATTTTAGGATTTCTGGCTACATCATTGTTGTCAAAAAGCTTTTCCAATGGGACCAAGCCTTTGGGAATGTTGTTATTTTTGAGTTGCACTATATCTCTGCCAACAATTTGATTTTGAAAACAGTCATCATTTGTGAACACAGTTGCATCTTCTTCCTTTTCACAACAACACTCATCATCAATATTTGAATTAGAAAATTCATCACTCATCTGAAGGAATCTTTCTACATGTTTTTCATCTTCAAATATTTGTCAATATTTAATGTTGTCAGGTACTGCTAGTGTATGCTTGACTTCAATTTCATACTTTTTGTTAGGAAAAATTGGAATTTTGAAAACAGAGGCTAAAGTAGCTAGAGCATCAACAATTATATTTCCCCCCCTAGGAATCACTGATAAATTGTATTCTGAAAACTCTTCAAGAAGATCAAGTACTATATGCCTATATGTCCTCAATCTAGGATGCTTTGACTGATATATACCCTTTACCTGATTTATGAAAAGCTCATAATCCCCATATAAAGTTATCCTCCTAGCACCCAATTCTTTCAAAGTCTTTAATCCCAAAATCGATGCCTCATATTCAGCCATGTTATTGGTGCAATCAAAAGAAAATTTGTAAGAACAAAGTTTTGTACCTGTCTTGGGAGGGTTAATCCACACACCAGCTCCTGCTCCTTCTCTGCTAGCAGCTCCATCAAATCTCATGTTCCACATCTCATCCTCTTCAATGGTTTGTTGATCTGTAATTTCCTTTGTCTGATGATCAGATTTGTCTTTGATGGTCATAACAGTCTTTGGCTCCTCCTCTTCAAAACTCAAGTCATTATAGAAAATAGAAGAACCAACCTTAGTATCTACAGAGTAAATAGAATGGTTGTTTGGTTGGGTTTTGCTACTCACCATATACTTGAGAAACACTTCTCTGTACAACCCCCTTTTTTGGCCAAAAAATGGATAGTAGCATATGAAGTATCCATTTGCAAAGTCCCTTTCAATTTTGCAGCCCATGATCTAGATAATAGCATGCCAAATTTAGGAGGGATGTAGCAACAACCACATCCATGATCAGATTTTTTGATGCAATTTGGAACAATGATACAACAAGATCTTTGATTAAACCCACGCATTTCACCTTCTTTGAGTCAAAGGAGAAAAGATCCTTGTAAGGCCTTGTAGTATATAGACCCATTTCATCCATGACTACCTTGGGCATCAGATTATGTGATGCTCATAAATATAACATGGCATTATGTAAGGTCGTGTCATGAATTTTAAGACTAACATAGAAAGGGGGGACATCATCAACATCACCACTCTCCTCCACACATGGGCCAAATAAGATAGCAGGGTGATCATCTTGCACATTCAAGGTGTCAGAAGCTTCTTCCATTTTGAGCATCTTAATGATTTGATTTCTATATTCACCATTTTTAATCAGCTCATTGAATGGAACATAAATTTTGATTTTAGCCATTTCACTTTCAAAATTAAAAGGAGATGGGGATTTTTCTACCTCTTTGATGATTGCTTCCTTTCTTGCCTCACGTATATTCTTTGGGGGTTCTTCTTTGAATTTTCCTTTATCCATTGCATCCTTTGTTGAACTTTCTTTCTTAGGTTGACTTGAAGAAGATGTATTGATCTGAAGTTCCCTTGTAGGATTTCCCTTTGGGGGGTTTGCAGGCACCTTTTTGCTTCTGAGGTTGTATTGTTTCTGAAGCTGCATAATAGCATTTTGATATCCCTTCTTAAACTCCTATGTTTCCATTGACAACATATCATCATTATCCTGCATAAAATTATCATTTGCATCCATAAACTGATCATGTTTCTCTTTGGTTAAGAACACATTTGTTTTGGTATCATAACAGCAATGCATATTCTCTTCAATTGTTTGATAAAAATCTTCATTTACATAGTTGTTTTGGAAAGGAGGTTTTATTTGTTGATCACCCTGATTTCTTTGGTCTCCTTGCCTGATCTGTGGAACTAGAGCTCTTCTAAAAAATTTATTTCTGGACTGAAAATCAATTTGATCTCTATTAGAAGGCTTATTTTCTGAGGACATTATTTCCATAAACCTTTCCATAGTCTTCATCATCAAATCAAATTTCTCATCTGATGACTAAGAATTTGAAGGTTGTGCTTCTCCTTGGACATTTTTCATATCTTTGTCAGGATTATGTTTGATCTTCCCTAAGGCCATCAAATTTACCTCCACTTCAATTGCATCACTCATCATGTAATCTAGTGTATTAGATATCCTTTCTCTCAACAGCAAGGCAAATTCACTGTCAAAAGAATCAGCATAACTAAGTTGGGCAGCTCCAAGAGGGGGTTTTACTTCTGTAGGAATTGAATTATTAACCCTCATAAATCTGGTTGAAAACTCTTGTATTGTTTCATTACGTGGTCTCTTTATGTTATTGTACTGAGTTAGCAACTGAAGAGGATTCTTCTTGTTTCCCCACCTTGCAAGGAAAAGTGTTTCACAGGCTACAAAATCAAGGATGCTTGTTGCAGGAAGAGCTTTGAACCATTTTCTAACTTCTCCTGAAAGACTTTGTGCATACAGTCTTACTTTTGCATCCTCATGATCCACCTCCTCTAGGTCAACAAAATCATTGAACCAATCTAAGTGTTTTCGAGCTGAAGCATTTTCCTCGGCATCATATGATTTAATCCTTTGGGCATAATTATGAGGCAAATCATGTAATTGGGTAGGCAAGGCAAGAGGAGAAAATCTGATTGTCATGGCTCTAGGACGAGTTTGAACTAATTGAATGGTGTGAGTGGAATTTGCAGCAGTTTGAATGGGGGTGGTTGAGATCAAAGTTTGGAATTTTTTCTCTTCAAAGATGATTTCATTCAAATTAGATTATGATCTAGATCTAAACAAGGTTTGTTCAAATTTTAAATCAAATTCAAGCTCATCAATTCTTTTTACCCCGTCTTTGGGCAAAGATAGATTTTTGTCCAGGAAAGAAAATGATTTAATTGTATTTTCTTTTCTTTTGTGTAAGATTTTCTCAGGATCATACACATATTTTATAGGCTCTGGATCATGGTTCCTTCTTGTGTAAATTATCTTGGGAGCTAGGATTTCTTATTTTCTTTAAAACATTTATGGTATTGATCTTATTAAATGAAGTCGCCAGGGTAAAAAATAGTTCAACCAATAAAGGTGTTTGATTCATTGTTACCCTCAAGAATCAAATCTAAAGCTTTTAAATCATTCTTTCCCAGGGAAAATTTTCAATTTCGTCCCCGGCAATGGCGCTAAAATGTTATCACTGAGTAAATTGTTGGGTTGAAAAAACAATCTACAAAGGTAGCCTACAAACCAACTTTAATACTAGAAAGTAGCCTTTCCAATCTAGACAGGGCTCTCTCTAAGACTTGATCTATGATAGATAGATTGTTTTTGAACTAATGTCTAGATTTAGATGTTTGAGATAGTTTTTTCAAGGTTTGTTGGCAAGGACGTATAGTATCTCTAGGGCTTATGGAGTCAATCCCTAAACACAAAAGAAAACAATGCCCGGTAGATATAACTCCTCAAAGGAACAAAGGCTAAACAAGGTGATGAACTTCAGTTTTGAGTTTGATTATGTAGGGTGAAAGAAGAACAGAAACACATAACAAAATCAGAGCATCATAAAGGATGAATTCTTACCTTAGTTAAGAAGATAAACATAATTTATTTCAGTGAAGTCTAGAGCACCATTAGATGAATTCTAAACCTTTAATTAATCAATTTAAACAGAAGAAAAGTGCATATGAAAGTAAGTACACAAGGAATACATAAAAAGAAGAGTACAATATTCAGATCACCACCATTAGAATATTTTTCATAAGGAGTTCAAGACTTATGCATTTGTATTTCTATTAGATTCAAAAAATTACATTAAGATCAGAATGTCTATACTTCTGCCAACTCGCCCCTCTTTACATCAAAATCATCAACATATATAGAAAAATAATGCCACACTTGGTTGCTAGGGTCGAACTACTACATCCTAGAATCATGGATCTGGTTGTTTTCAAAGAGAACAACAACTCCAACAAGATTTACTAAAAAAAGAAAATCTTATTTTTCCAATCAAAACAAAACCAAAATATCCTTTACAATCATAGATCTTTGAGAAAAATTCGACCATATGGTTGTGATTAGTCATCAATTCCATCTAGGGGCACCTCAAGTCATCATGTGCACTACTGCACAACTATGTCACCCTTGCATAGTGAATTCTGGTTACTATTGCGCAAGTGTTGGCTACAACATTTGCATAGCGACTTTGCATAGAGAATATTCATGCTGAGGTTTCTCGTGCGAATCTAGGTGGCAGCAAAGGCTGGGAACCGTGTATTTTCCTCAAAACTTGTATTCCTTTCATTACATATCCTCCTTTTTTATCAGGTGAGCTTACAACATTTGTGTAGCAAATATTCGCTACACAAGTGTTGTGTATGACTATTTCTTGATTAAAACAGCAAACTGTGTACAACAAGTATTCACCTTGGTGAAACAAACCCTCATCAACATCAATTGTATATTTACCACAACTTTGATGATGTAAACAAAACTTGCACATGGTTGAATACCCAAAAGGACAAAAATAGGGCTTCCTCACTCATATTTCTGCAACTTCAGCAAGGATATTTAGCTTGTCCTTAACTTCTTCATCCAATTTGACTTGTAACCTTAAGGCCCTGTTTGTTTTTCTTAATAACAAGTTTTTTCTCTTTAAATTTCCCACCCGCCTCAACAAGGCTGCATTCCTCTTCAACTTTCAATGAGTATTAGAAAGGGCTGCACACGCATTTTCTCTAGCTGGTATGCATTCTTTAAAATGTCTCATGGCTCTGTCATCCGATAACCTCTTTTCTTCCCTAATATTAATGATTTCATCTTGAACTTCTCTTAGCTACTTATTTAGCGATCTTATGTTATTTTCTCCTTCTATGGGTGAAGTAGGAGATTTCTGACTTGTGGCCTGCTTTCCCTGTATGTTTGGACTACTCTTCTTGGTTGAGGACCTTGTCAGAGGTGATGTAGGTTTGGCTGCAACTGTAGTCTAAAGGATTTGCCTGATCTTTCTTCCCTTTGACATTTCTTACATAGTACTTGATTTACTCTGTGGTGTTTGTGCTTCAGGAGTCTTCTATGTTAGTTTCCTTTTCAATTCCTTGTTCTCATGGTAGAGTTGAGCTATAATATGTTGAACTTTATTGAATTGTTGTTGCATCACTTTGACATCTGAATCTTTCTCCCCTGGTTTCACTTGCTCCTCATCAATCTCCTGGGCTACAAATTCAACAAACTATGTCTGAACTGTGGGTATGGGAAACCTCCTAGAAGATGACCTGGTGAGTGGTTTATTGGGAGCCTGTGTCTCCTTGGGTTCATCAGTGAATTGTAGTTTTATTCTTTTCTTCAAGACTGGGTGATGGATTCTCAATCTCTTTTCCTTTCCCTCTATTAGCATCACCTCCTCCTTTCACCCCTCAACTATGAGATGTTGATTTCTCAGCAGACAAGGGGGTATCTTCTTTAGTATCCAGGGAAATGTTTCCTGAGGTCAAGAAGGAATCTAAGACCCTGTTTAAATTTCTAAGCTCTTCAACCGCCAACAGCTTCACCAAGGAAAAGTGGAATAGGATACTCTTTAGCTGATCAACTCTAGCTTGGACTCTGTCTTCCATTTTTCCCAGGCTTCTATATAGGTAGCAGGGTAAGTTTAGGGATCTTTTCCCTATAAAATTCATAAGGAGCCTTATGTGGTATTGATATACCCTGTCAAACCTACCCTTACAAGTAAAGTATTTCTGGATTACCATCAAAAGCTTCTCATAAGGTTCCAAAACATATTTCGTGTGGATGGTGGCACCAATCTTCTGATTTATGTATTTAGGTTTGAGAAAATCAATATAAAATGAAGGATCTAAGGGCATACCTTTAAACCACTTCTCTTCCTGCATAGGAATCTCTGTAGCAACTGATATGGTTTCTTCTGACACTGGAAAAGTGATCCTTGCAATGGTTGTGCTGACACCATTAAAATTCAGAGCAAACTGCTTGGTTAGCTACACATTATACCCATGAACCTTTTCATAGAATATCATACATCCAGCTTGTGCAAAGGACACCCTATATGCAGGGTCTAAATTCACCAAAGTCAGCCCTTAGGGTTCATATCTGAAAATGTTTCCTCCCTTGTATTTCTTTTTTCTCTGTGGATTCATGGTTCTGCAATGTCTCCCTTGCAAAAGTAAATTTCAGACTGCTAAAAACAGAAGAACCTTCACACTCAGCATGCAAGCTTGCGCAACAACTAGGATGGATAGGGTTTAGCTCAAATGAAGCAAAGTTGGTTATAAGAAAATCAAATTTGTTTCAGAGGCTAACTTGTAATGGGCTCCAAAAAAGGCTCTTGGACAGTGACTAAAACAAATGGAGAGTGCGCAACAAAAAACAGAGTATAGGTTTGTGTAGCGAATAGAAACACACAGGTTTTGCGTAGTGACTGGCAGCACACAACATTTGCGTAGCGACTGGAGTTTGTGTCGCAGAGAGCTTTGGAGCTTGTTGGAGAGGCTATGGACTATGCACAGGTCTTGGAGGCAATGGAGAAGAACAAAAGGTGGCCAATATTCATGTTTGAATGGATAAGATATGAAATTTTGAAATGGAAAGCGCTTATCCAAGGTGACAAGATGTTTCAAGGCAAGTTTAGGAATTTGCACAGCGGGTACACTTTTAAAGCTTGCAATAGTACAAATGACATGGAGTGTCATGATTGCCCCTTTTCTGACCTTATGAAAGGCGATGATGAACCATGATACCCTTTGACACAACATTTAGCATAACCTATGACTCGACCTTAGCACATAATTTCCCACTTTTTAATATGATTCAAGACTTAGGAAAAAGTGACCATTACAAATTGAACATGATGGACTTTTACACTCTTAACTCTTTGCTCTTTATGATGGTATTTTATGAAAAATACAATACACCCTTTAACCCAACTAATGACTTAACTCACTATTGACATGCATATTGCCTTTATTTGATCAATGACTTTATCAAAAACACATTTGCCATGACTCATTTAGGAATGCCTTGGTCTTCCCAAGACCATGGCATGACTCTGAAAACTTTGGACAAACCTCTAACTCTAGCTATGAAAATCATGGTGTTGACAGGAGCAACAAATTCTATGGTTGGGTGGAACGACCTTTGTCTACATCCAGTTGTGTAAAATGTTTTTTTAAGATAAGTGTTTTGATTACTCGGTCATTTACAGTTTTAATGCTATGATTGAATGTTGCATTTACTCTATATTATGTATGTATGAATGTTGTTTTGTGTGTTTAATTGCTTTTGTGCATGATTAAATCAATTGTATTCATGAGTTTAATTATTAATGATAATTGCATGAGCATGTTTGTCATGTTGTAATAAATTCTAAGGAAATTTATTTAATGATAGTAAAGGGGTGTCTCACCCAAGTGGGAAGTTCTCTTGAGGATATTTATGAGTGGATTGAGCAACATGAATGATGAATAAGGATGATTGGTAAGGGTCATAGTGATAACCTATAAAATTTAAAGCGTCAAGTTAGGAAGATATGAACTAGAACACTCGTAATTGCAAAAGGAATGACAAGTGATAGACTGGAAAAATATTTAAACGTTTAAATGATCAAAGTATAACCATTGTATGATTCTTAGTTTCTATATATTCAAAGACAAAGGAAATAGACCATGTGATAAGTGAGTCTTAGAGACGAATGAGAAAACACCTAGCATGAAGAGTAATAAGCTTGAATGCTAATTACGAGTTATGTATTTGATAAGCTAATCCTTCTAAGGGTGATCAATGATAATTACCAAGTAGTGGATAAATCACTAGAGTTTAACCATTCCTTCTTTTAAGTAACATAAGAACCTTGGTTAACGATCAAAAGTTTACAAGGATGAGAATATAAATTTTGATATTGATTATTTAAAGCATCTAATAAGGCTAGTAATAACTTATGTTGAATTTCAGCAAAATCCACCAAATGGGAAATAATACATGTTTAGTGATTGTGGATCTAGAATTTGGGTCTTACTTGGCAGTTAATGGTGTACTCAAATAAAGAAAGTATACGTAAACTTGAGCATACCAATAGGGTGATGATAGTTACTTAGTAAATTGTCAACTTTCTTGTGGAAAGAAAAGGAAATTATTATTGGAAAATAATTGATATCTTGATGAGAACATGCACTCATAGTACTAATGATCCTTTGTACAATTATCTCGAGCTGAAAAACTTAACCAAGTATATCCATGCGCTAGATGGATGTTTTAATGATAATTTTTGCATTAGATGTGATAGCTGGTATTCCTTGTATATATAATCATGCAAGCTAGTGGCTTGATTTTGTTGATGAATCATGATAAGAATGTCCATGGTGTTCTATTACTTTGCATGCATTATGTTTTGAGATAATTATTTTGTTCATGATGTTATGCTATATTAAGAATCATATGGTATTTTCATATGATGTTATGTTATGTTAACATGTGATTTCATTTAATTATGTTTTAATGAAAGGATATGTCTTTAATAAAGATGTGTCATAGGTTATATTTCTTATTATAGTATCTCATGATGTGATAACAATGATGTTGTATTCTCATGATGACATGAGAGAGTTAGCATGTGGATTCTTTCTATGAGATATTGATAGTATGATTATAACTAATGCATTGATTGCATGTTCTGAGGTGGTGATTATCAGGTTATCCACTAGTGGGCCAAGAGGGTCAATTTATTTGATGATCTTGTGGGAGCCCATACCTATGAAGGAGAATATTTATAAAGTAACACCTTATGAGTTGGGGACAAACTCAATAAACCAACCTATGCYAGTGGTTTTTTTTTCGCGTATAACTCTCAATGGGAAATGGGACAATCATGAGTAATGTCTGATATTGGATTTGTGATGCCAAAGTCTAAGAGAAGGAATGGAGTGTTTCTCGTTGGTGGTGTTSTGGGATTAGACTTCGATGCCTAGTCATATGTACCTGAGGGAATATAAGGAGGGATTTTAGGTCCAGCCTTTCGAGATGCATGGTGTACGTGAGTATTGATCTAGATGACTAGTGTATGTGAGTATTGATCGAGATGCCTAYTTGGGCAAATGAGGTCTTGAGCCTTGGGGCTCTGGATAGACTGGGGGATTTTAAGCATGGTTCTAAAAGTTGGGAAGAAAAATTAGAGACTACTCACGCTTCCCCARTGGGGTCATGTGGACTTTCAATGAATCTTGTGGTCACTTGGGTGGCTTTATACTAGTCCAGCAGAGGATGTTGTGGAAGCTACGAGGAGCAAACTAAAAACCTATAAGGAACATAATTAACGTTAACTTTGGGATGAAGTTCCTCGAAAGGGGGCAGTATGTAATGTCCCATATTATTAAATTAATAATAATAATAATAAATAAATAAATATTTAAATGGTATAAAAAATAGAAAGAAAAAGAAATAATAAATAAAGTAAAAGATTAAAATAAATAAATAAAAAGTAATTACTTTAATAATAGAATAAAAGGGGTAAAAATAAGAAAAGATAAATTTAGGGAAAGTTAAATTAAGAAAAGGCTAAAAAATGCATGATTAAATATTTAATGACAAATGTAACTCATGCATGGAACTTATTGCATGAATTTGTAAGAAGAATTCTATATAATGAAGGTGGAGAAGAAAGTTTGGGATCTTTTGGCTTGGCAATTTGCGGAAAAGACTTGGAAGCAAGAATTGGTAGTTGATTGAGGGCTCGGTGGCTCTCAATTGTAATGATTGAGGGGTTGGTTGGGAGGAGATTCGTCCCCCACACTTTGTTGCGACATGATGGATCAGATCTTGGAGCTCAACGATTCGACATGTATAGCATTGTAAGTAAGTTGATGTCTTCAACTCTAGTAAGTTTCTCACCACTCGCTCATTCTTGTAAATTATGTTATCATAATCAATGTATTTTTTCTTTCTTCATTTAATGGTTGAAAATTTCTAGGTTTATTTATGCATTTAGAATTTAATCCATTACACTCAAGATATTTCTAATTATATACCATTTTCGTCATTCCGATATCGAATGACTCACTTAGTTCTAGATCCAGGTGGATATTGGTGGCCACTGACCTGTTTCAAATTCCAACTGTCTCATCTTGAGAATTTTTAGTTCAACATGTTTCTCTATAATGGGGACATTTCTTTGTAATTGTGGGTTCTGCACTTCTGGGGCTGTCTTGAAGCCCTGCACAACATCCAGGTGGATAATGGTGGCCTCCCACCTATTCCAAATGGATTATTTCGGAAGTTTTCATCTCAGTACATCTTTGTGTACTTCCCAGGCCATTTTGGGGCCCTAAACAGTGTTTTCTTGGATTTCCACAGTCAAACTATAGGTCGAGTAAGAGATTGACAACATAATGTGTATTTCTCGAAAATACCTTTCCAACGGGCTATCAGACACCTAAAACGGAGATCATATGCAAACTTTATGACCCCGAGAAGTTGATGTACTAACTTACCCCAATGGGGCCCACATGAATTTTGGCAATTCATCTCCTAGGGTTAGGTTTTTGGATGTCTAGGGTCTTGGAATTCATAAAAATGCCTTCAGAGTCTCATTGTAATCATCTTCTTGCAAATGAGCGTAGTCGTCACATCTCTTCTCAAAGATAAGATGCCACCATTCTAGCGAGTCTTTCACTCTGTATTTTTACAGTCTCTGTAAATTTATTTCATCAATAGAAATCATGTATTACTGTGTTTCTTTGTTTCTGGTAATGTTTATGTGCACTTCGTTGTAATATCTATGCTTTCATTTCGTTCTGAAAATAATGTGAATCAGTGTTATCAGAGCAGGTTGTTCTAGGTCATTTTTTAGTGCATGTCCCCAACAAGGTCTAAGTATAGCAAGTTGGGTCTCGAGCTTGTCTCTCTTGAGGAAAATCGCTCTCGCACACCCAAGAAACCCTCCATGGTGGAAGAAAAGAAAAACGGTGGAGCAGAAGATTCTATTAACCTGTTGCTTGAGCAAACACTCGCGCGACAAAGGGACGAAACGATGGAGAATTTTTCCCACATACCTCAACGCCTGTTGATAGAAATAGGCGCATCTTCATCAAGCGACCACTTTGGAGGAACCTCTCCCTTAAAGGTACAAGTTAATTTTGATATTCCCGTATTCGAAGGTCAGATAGATGTGGATTCCTTAGAAAAATGGTTAAATTTGCTAGATGGTCATTTCTTTATTCACATTTTTTCCAATAGGGAAAATATCACCTTCGCACTCCTCAAGGCTCTCCCCCATGTCAAACATTGGTGGGAAAATTACTAGGAGAAAAGTTCCACAGAGGAATTTGGAATATATGGGGTTGATCCCACTTGGGATTTTTTTGTGGATGCGGTCAAGGAACAATATTATCATGTTGATAACTATGAAGACTAGTACATGAGATGGACCACACTGCGGAAAGAGAAGAGCCAAATGGTGTCGGAGTTAACAAATACTTTCCATACCTTGCTTACCAAGTTGGGTACATCCAAACCAAAATGGATTTCCTAAGCATTTCATCATTGGGAGTTTCCTATTGATATGTTGTCAAAATAGAGCAGAAATTTAGGCACCAGAACAAATGGGAGTTCGACTCTGTAAATCCACAACAACCAAAGCATGATAAAGACAGCCCTAACCAACATCCTCCTTAAAGCCATTCTAAGACACATGAAAAGAAGGGTAAAGGAAATATGAAGAATGACACTGAGAAGTGGTTCGAATTCCACAAAATCCCCTGGCACAACATCGATGAATGTCGCTTGAAATAATCATTGGTGGCCAAGATCAAAGACAAGGAGTCGAAACCTGATTTGGAATATGATCCAGAAAATAATGAAAAAAGACAGATCATTGATGCAAACCCCACTGCTACTGTCATGACTGCAATAATTAAACCAAAAGAACCAGTAGATCCTGAAGAGGGGGGTCACCTCTTCCATTCACAGATGTGGGTGAAGGGGACCCCATTGCATTTCATCGTTGATAGAGGCAGCCAAAAGAACCTCATCTTAGTTGAGGTCGTCAAACAGTTAGGGTTATCGAAAACACCACACCCACAACCATACAACATCGGGTAGCTTCACCATGGATGAGATTTTTGTGTCAGCTAGTAGTGTCGCTTATCTTATGGCATCCAACCCTTCAAGGATGAGATAGTGTGTGATGTTTCCCCTATTGATGTATGTGATGTTGTTTTGGGACAACCATATATGTAGAAACGTCATGTTTTTTATGAGTCTTAACCTCGTAGTGTCATTATTACTCTGGAGGGTCAACTCTACAAGATACTAGAGGTAGTTTCGACTACTGTTCCACCAAAATAGTGCCACAAGGTAATATCTCATACTGCAAAATTAAGCCTCTTCACAGTCTGTTCAAAGGATGCATAGAAGGCCCCTGCAACCACTGCAGCCTCAGCACCTTCTAGCCAGTAGAAGAAGATTGCAGAAGAGAAAGAATATATTGTTTCTTCACCTACGATGGTTCCTACACAATGTCGCATCAACCCCAAAGACAACAGGTTGGTGGAACAGATTCAAACCCGCCAACAACAGGCTCGTGAAATCCTTCCATAGACCAAGCAACACAACTTTTCCAGCAAGGCACGCAACTCACCAAGATTTAGATTCAGCAAACGCTTTCCCCTCTTCCTCGGTCACTCAACGCAATGGATACCATTGCTTCCTAAGGGGGGAGGACTGATCCAGGTGGATATTGGTGGCCACCCACATGTTCCAAATTCCAACTGGCTCATCTTGAAAGTTTTCAGTTCAACACGTTTCTCTATAATGGGGACATTTCTTTGTAACTGTGGGTTTTTCACTTTCGGGGTTGTCCTGAAGCCCTACACAGCATCCAGGTGGATAATGGTGGCCTCCCACCTATTCCAATTGGCTTATTTTGGAATTTTTCATGTCAGTACATCTTTATGTACTTCCATGGTCGTTTTGGGGCCCTAAACAGTGTTTTATTATCTTTTCAAAGTCAAATTGTAGACGAAGTTAAATTTTAGCAACATAATGCGTAATTCTCGAAAAGACCTTTCCAATGGGCTATCACGAGCCTAAAACAGAGATCGTACGCAAAAGTTACGACCCTGGGAAGTTGATGTACTAACTTACCCCAACGAGGCCCACATTAATTTTGGTGCTTCATCTCCTAGGGTTAGGTTTTTGGATGTCTATGGTTTTGGCATTCATAAAAATTCCTTCAGAGCCTCATTGTAATCATCTTCTTGTGAATGAGTGTAGTCGTCACATCTCTTCTCAGAGATAAGTTGCCACCATTCTAGCAAGTCTTTCACTCTGTATTTTTACAGTCTTTGTACATTTCTTTCATTAATAGAAATCATGTATTATTGTATTTCTTTGTTTCTGGTAATATTTATGTGCACTTCATTATAATATCTATGCTTTCATTTTGTTCCGAAAATAATTCGGATCAGTGCCTTTGCAAATCTCCAAAATAGTTTTGATGGTTATATTAGAGTAACTTACATAATAGAACTTTTGAGTAGATAAAAGAGATGTGAATAGAAAGGAATCAAAATTCTAGGTTGATAGCATCAAAATAATTGTCGATACATTTCTAGCATTGCCTTGTTTGCTCCACGATAGGCCCCATATAGACCTAGTTTTTGGATCTTTTATGGACATTTGCCTCCCCAAAAACCTTGGATATTTCCACTTTTAAGCTTAATAACTATTGCACTAACCAATTGTGTAGCCATGAAATAGTTTATTAATTAATTACTTGCAATGGTTATTTTAACAATATTTTATGAATTTTGGGTTGAAAATGTCTAAGTTTTCTTGCATGTTGATGAATGGTTGTTATTGATAGATATACTAATGGGTTGTAAAAAAAAAATTCAATGGTTATGAGGTATAATTACTGCAAAATGGTTATCTAATTTTTTAATCAACATGAGTGTCTTTCACTAACACTTGTCCAAGTAGTAAATTGAAAGGAGATTAGTGGGCTATAGAATCCCTTCTATCTCACAACCTTTATGCATTCAACAAGTCAATAAAGGACTTGAACTAAAAGTGGAAGTTATTCATCAAAAGACTAAGGTGTGTAGATTTGACCCACCATTATAGTGTGACCAAGAAAACAAAGGGCTTATGAACATGCACCTTTGAAAATTATCCAACCTCAACAAAAGGGAAGATGGAACTTTGATCCATAACAACACATCAAGTTGGTCGATTAAGGAGGGAATCAGCCTTGAAAACCCTCTATAATAGACCATCAAATTAGTTGATGAAGAAGGATCATGTGCCCTGAAATTATTTTCCTTGACAACCCACCAAAATGATAGATCTCTAGTGAGAGGAAGTTAACGAGTCTTTGGGTTAGATTAGTTGTATCGATTAAATAAAATTAGTATTGTTTTGAGTTGAGCTAAGACATTTTATAGGGGTTCATCAATCCTCTTCAAGCTAGGTCTCGCTTGCAAAGATTTCCAATGAACACACCTTCTTGTGTATATTTTTCATTTGCATTTTAATTCATTGTGGTATGTTATAATTCCTCAAAACAACATTTTTTATTCTTGAGTGGCTACGGAATCATTCATGATTTCAATTCAGTGTTTAAAATGTTCATTTGAGCTTATTAAACCCTTTCATCTGCATACTATGAAATGTTGGTTAGTAGGAGGGTGTTGTAGGGGCTAGTCGACTCTGTCGACTAGACTCAACAGTCGACTAAGAGCTAGTCGGTCGACCGTTGAAGTCAGAAGTATAAGTCGGTCGAGGTATTTGTTAACTGACTGACCCAGGATGTTAAGTAGTTACAACTGCATGTTAACTAGATATAGAAGTATAAATAGACAAGCTATGAGAAACAATGTAATCTATTGTGATGTATTGATATATCATATAATAAAGTTTTGTTCTTTGGGCTTCCACTACTTGTGTATGTCTTCATCTATGTCTACATGTATGTATTCTATGTTTTCCTATGTAAGGAACTACAGGTAACTCTCTCTTAATTTTCTCTATATTACAACATTGGTTCAGTTGTCGGTAGTTTTGGACCTGGGAATGCATAAGCTTACATAAATGTTAACTCTACAAGACATACGTGAATGGTGGGAGCACAAAATTAAGAATTACGTCAAGAATTATGCACGAAGAAACAACCTTTCATTAGTAGAAGCATGATCACGATTCTTCTCAGAGACTCATGAAATATTTATGTAAGCCATCCCAAAATCCTTGTTTGAGTACATCAACAAACCGGGTAATGTGTAATTTAACAACCAATGAGAAATTAGGCCTCGAGTTCACAAACGGAAGACGAACGAATTTGCACGACTAGTTTAAGAGAATTGTCAAAGATTATATCTCAGAGCAAGCCATTAAATATCAAACATCTCTTGATAAAATAAAAGAAAAATTTTACACCGACTTGCATGAAGGATTCTTGTGTATTGTTCCGACACTGCTTCACAAATTCCTCCTCGACAAGGGACCTTGACTAGGTACACTGCTACCAAATAGAAACTTTGAAGAAAGGGACGAAGAGTGGGAAAGATTTCTTGACACAAGTTGCAAGGACACAAGACAATCCCGGGACTACTTTATGAACAAATGAACATGGCCAACACCACTAACTTTGAGTAAGTCAGGTCGGCGATGGGGGGTCGGTCGAAGTTGTGAGATGTCACAAGAAAATCATACCAGGAGTTGCGATTATTGAATTTTAAATGTCGTCAAGAAGAAAACAAGAAAATAAGAAAGATAATGACATCCAAAGATTGGAACGGGATAAAAGGCAAAAGAAAAGAGAAGAGCTTTGTAACCTATGGTATAGTCAAAAGTCGAATAGAAAAATGGTCGAGGAGGGTCATCCTGATAGAGCGCGTGAGAAGTCTGAGTCTGAAATAAATCGACCAAAGCTAGAAATAACAGCAGTCGACGACCCCCGATAGAATAAGTGATGCATAGTTGATAGAAGCTAGAATGAATTCCTATCAACTAGAAGACCAACCTGAAAGCATGGATTACAAAGAATCGGGACTAGCGATACACTCTTCCCTCATTCCATAAAATAGTCCACGAATAAAAGAGTTCCTCCAGCAAAGACTTCAAATAGATGACCAATCCGCAAGATTATGGTATAGAACTGACGAGCATGAAAATATACAAGACACACTCATCGTTCATCCAAGAAAAAATGAAGCTAAGAACATGCTCACCCAAATCAAGGATCTCACCGACTCGGCCCCCCTTGCAAATCTAGTATCAAGACAATAAAGTAATTTAATAAACCAGAGTTGTGAACTGACACGACCATTGTAGCGATGTTTAGTCGAGTACAAAGACCAGAGTTCTCAGACCGAAGAAATATGTTCCATAGTCAACAAGAAGCAGTTATTTCTCAAATATCATCCTTTAGAAGACCGACCGATAGAAGAGGTGATGCAAGAAAAACCAATTGAAGACTCGACAGCTTAGTCGAAAAGTGTGGTAACCGAAACAGCACAAAAATATATTATTCCTAAAAATAAAATAAAAATGGGATTTAACCACATCCCCACTTATGAGGGGGATGAGGACCCCAAAATACATTGGTTTGTGTGTGAGAAATTATGGGATGTTGTAGATGTCAAGGATGAAGATAAGCAGATGGCACAATTTAGTGTTGCCCTTCGACATCATTCTTTAACATGGTTTATGAATTACACATAAAATGAGAATCACTCAAAATCATAAATAAAAAATATTTTCCTAACGTTCTTCAAAGTTCAAAATGTCACACACTTGGTTGCTCAAAAATTGAAAGAAATAAAACAAAGACTAGGCGAGTCGATCTGAAAATATGACAAAAGATTCAAAGATATTTTGAGCCAAATATCGACCACAATCGATCAAAGTTTATTAGTACAATGGTATGTCGCTGGTCTTCTACAACTAATTTGTTCACCATTACACTTGTATGAAATAACTACTTGTGAAGATGCATTATAGAAAGCACAACGCGTTGATTCGGAGGATGACAGTCGTCGACCTCCTCGTCAACCAAAAGATTGGAAGAAAAAATAGAGTATTTACAACAAACCATAAAAAATCTATCCACGAGAAGAAATGAGTTATGGTGTACTATGTGTTGTGAAGAAGGACATACAAAGGATACTTGTAGCCTCACCGATCACCCACTAGTAACAGCAGATGCTTACAGAGTACAAGCTCAAACATATTGTAATATATGTGAAACATTAACCGACCATGTTGTGCAGGATTTCCAAGACAATTTAAAGAACACTAAGTGGTTTCATATCTATTAAACTCATAGTTAGAGAACATCGAAATGATATTTGAATGCACGAAATCGAGCCAATGTACAAATAGTGTATCATACATAAGCTATTGACCAAACTAATAATTATGGTCGAAGAAATGATTACTATGGTCGAGGACGAGAACATGGCGGTAGAGGTCGATTCAGAGGTCGTGGTCGGGGTCGGGGTTGACCCTACTGTTATAATTGCTGGAAGGATGACCATATTAGCCCAGACTGTCTAATAAAAGATCGGATCGACCTAAAATTTTGTAATAAATGCGGCGTCGGTGACCATTCACTTGAAGATTGTGTAACAGTACTCGACAATATTATGACTAGAAAAAAAGTCAATCTTCTACATTCAGTATCAAAAGAACAAATACTCAATTCAAAAAACTTAAATATCATCATAAGAGCTAGCATAGGGAGAGATATTATCAATACCCCTTCAGAAGACTAGCTAAGAGGGAAGACTGGCCTCTTCCCAAATCCAGACAAAGAAGAACAAATTATGAGGGAAGCCATTAGATTCTTCAAGAATTCTAACCAAGACCAGCAAAATAAAGGAAGACAAAATGACGATACTCTACAAAAAATCCTACAGTTGTTGAAGGAAAAATAGTGAGTTGGTTGATTGCTAGATTTGCTCAACATATTAAGAGAATATAAAGAATGACAAAGACCTTCGAAGGATTTAAGGCAGCTCTCTTGTCAACATAAATATTATGACCCACGAGTCGATCTGGAAATCAATCAAGTACTAATCAAACAAGTAGTTGTCAATTTTCGATCTCAAGTCAATATCTTACCTCGAGAAACATGGATAAGAATGGGTCGACCCGAATTAACACCAACTTTGAATTACCTCAAGCTGGCATATCAAATACTAATAGAGCCCATCGATATACTTAGAAATGGCGAAACTCAAATTATGGGTATACCGACTCAAGTCGACTTTGAGGTAATCGACCTAGTCGAGGGGATGTCATCATACGCAACACTTGTCATTCGGCCATGGGGTCTAAAAATGAAAGTGACTATATCCCTTGAAAGAGATAGAATCAAATTAAAAGGAAGTGGGTGAAAAATGATTATCCCTCTCGACACAAAAGAAGGAAAACCTTGGACCGAATCATGGGATGAGAATCAAGAAGCTCAGTGCCTTTATCAAATAGTCAATGAGCATAAAAATTATATTGAGCCGAACACACAAGGAGAAATTTTGAGAGAATCTCCTATGTCAGTAGAGCATAATTTAGACTCAGCCTTGTATAACTAACAATTAGAGAACTACAAAGAACATGCAAAAGATTGTTGGTCCATTGAAGTTATTCCTAGAAAACATCCAAGGACATGCTTTTTGATCCAAACAATACCTATAGTATATGAAAAGAAACATCCACATAATCCCACCCTCATCCCGACCAACAAAAAACAAGCAAGCCTTTACGTTATAATGAACAAAATGCACCTTTGACACATGTCGAAGAGGTTTCCAAATATATTGGAAAACAAGGAAGGACTCAAAGCCTAGTAGAAACCTTCACATGCTAGGTTGAAATATGGTGGGAAACACATTTTCCCAAACTTCAAATGTGGACAATTGCATCAACATACTTCATACAACACTTCGGGGAAAAGAAACTAGCCAAAGTTGTTGACATTCCCACTTTTAAAATCAGGTATGATCCAGTTGAACATATTCACAATTATGAGAGGGAATGGTGCAGAATCAGATACAGAGATGAAAGGGTATGGCCCCATATGTTTCCAAGAACGTTAGATGAAATACCAAGTAAATGGTACAAGATCGAAGAAGCTTGTGGCCATATGCTAAATTGGTCTGACATCAAAGAAAAATTTATCGAAGATTTCAAATTCACCCCAGAAGAGGAACATCTAAGAGAAGCAACACATCAGATTAAAAGTTTCCTAAAAAAACCTACTCCAACTACACAAATATAAAACTGGAAGATGACGGTCGACCTTAGATCGACATCGACTTGAAACCTCGTTTTGACAGAAAATAATGGAATTGCGATATCTCGAAGAATCGAAATGGAGAATATATCCAGGCCAAAGATTCAGATGGAAAAAGGATCATCCGACGTTGCAAAACAATGTAAAATCGGTACTAAACATATCTAAGGAAGAAAATGAAGATCACGAATGACCCGACTTTCATGAAATATTTACCAGAATTGAAGAGGGGGAACGATACCTTGATGAATTAAAACCACCAAAGTGGATGAACGCTGAAATCAAAACTAAAGAATTCAACATATCAAAGGATGATCGACCAAAAATAGTACGAGTAGGTGACTATTGGTCGGAAAAACAGACAGCCAACATAGTAGATATTCTAAAAGAATATCAAGATGTATTTTCCTGGGACTACACAGATTTAAAAGGACTTGTAGCAGAAGTGGGAGAAATGAAGATCAAACTTATCCAGGGGGAAAAGCCGATTAAAAAATGTCCATACAAGTTAGGCCACAAATATAAGCCCATTGTCCAAAAATAAATTGAGGGAATGTTAGCAGCAGACATCATCTACCCAATTGACAAATCAGAATGGGAAATCCCTATGGTAGTACAACCGAAAAAGCACGACCCCAAGAAACTATGAATTTGTGTTGATCTTAGATGGCTTAATAAATTGACTGTGACAGACTCGTTCCCCACCCCCTTCATCAATGAAATACTTAATGAAGTTGCAGGCCATGAATTTTATTCAATTACATATGGGTTATCTGGATATAATCAGGTACCAATAGCCAAAGACGATCAACCAAAGACAACATTCATCTCATCATTTGGCTCTTTTTCTTATAGAGTTCTGCCATTCAGACTGAAGAATGCCCCAACAGTTTTCTCAAGAATAATGGTCAAAGCATTACAATAATATATATATAACAATGGTTGTTTACTTCGATGACTAGACAATATACAACTTATTTAAAAACCATATACAATGGCTTCGACTAATGCTTGAACGATGCAGAAAAATCCAGCTAGCCCTTAACATTAAGAAGTGCATTTTCGCCACACCAATTGACATTATGTTAGGACATGTGGTATGCAAAGATGAAGTAAAAGTTGACATGGAAAAGATCAAGATCATCCACGACTTGAATCCACATGTAAATCGGAAACAAATTAAAATCTTCCTTGGACACATGGGATACTACATAAAATTTATACGCCAGTATTCAAATCTCACATTCCCAATGGATGAGCTATTCATAAAAGAAGTCGAGTTCATACGGAGTAAATATTTCTAGGACTCATTCGAATTCGTAAAGAAAAAACTAGTTGAAGCCCCTATATTAAAATTTCCTGACTAGTTGAGAAGGTTTCACGTCCATGTTGATGCCTTAAACGATGTTGTTGGATCGGTTCTAGCACAACCATATGAAAACACAGTCGATCACCCAAATGCATACGCCAGTGGAAATTGAACAAAAGTAGAAAGTAACTATTCGACCATGGAAAGGGAAGCTTTGTCAATGATATTTTCACTACAAAATTTTCGACATTACTTACTTGTCAATCCTTTCACATTCTCTACATATAATCAAGCATTAAAGTATTTAGTTAATAAACCAGTTCACCAAGGAAAGATCTGTATATGGTTGCTATTATTCCAAGAATTTGAATTTGACACAATCGTCCGACCTAGGAAAATGAACGTCTGACCCAACCATTTATCCCAACTTGAAACAGGAGAGGATCTAACATGCATAGATGACGGCCTTCTAGACACACATATGTTTCGAATCGAAGTTGCACCAAAACATTTGGAAGAGATAGCAAACTTTTTGGAAGAAGGAAAGGCTCCAGATGATCTCCCAACAAGTAAAAAGAAGGTGATAGCCCTAAAAGCAACACCATTCACCATTATAAATGGATATGTGTACAAAATGGGACCAGATGATATCCTAAGGAGATGTGTTATTGAGCATGAAAGAGAAAACATTGTCAACGAAGCTCATGTAGTACCATCTAGGGGCCACATCCAGGCCGACACGACAACTCGAAAAATACTTCAGGCGAGTCTGTGCTGGCCGACCTTACACAAAGACTATCGGGAGCAGGTTAGAAAGTGTGATAATTTTCAAAGGCTCAGTCGACCTTTGTGGAAGAATGAGATGATACTAACATCAGTAAACTCTAATCGAGAATTTGAAAGCTAGGTATTTGATTTTGTCGGGCCTATCCCTCAAAGAGAAAAAAGAATCGGTGTCGAATATATTATCAATGCAGTAGAATGTGTAACCAAATGGGCAGTAGTTGAACCAGTCGAATCATGTAATAAAGAAGTGGAAGTGAAGTTCATCTACGAGAACATGATCCCATAATCACAAGGTTTGGATGTACACTTACACTAATCAGCGACCAATGAACGCATTTCGTAAATGAAACAATCCAGGTCCTGCTAAAGAATTTTTTGATCGACCATAGATGAACAACAACATATCATCCCCAAGCAAATGGGGTCTTCAAAGCATTCACTAAAACACTACATAAAGGAGTCATAAAAATCTGTGGTGTCGACAAAAAGGTCTGGGATGATAAAATTCTTGTAGTCTTATGGGCGTATAGATCTTCTTACAAACGATCAACTGGACAAACTCCTTTCAATTTAGTTTATGGGCAAGAATTAATTATTCCTTAACAATTTTGGTCCAGCTCTGATAGGATAGCAGCTTTGGCTAAATTCGACCAGGACAAAAGCATAAATGGACGACTATATCAATTAAATAAATTAGAAGAAGAAAGAGTAATTACAATATATCATTAGGAAGTGGGAGAACAACAATAGAACGCATGGCATGACCGCCACTTAAAGAAGAAGGACATAAAAATGGCGACCTGATCTTGTTATATGAAAACTGAGTAAAAGGAAAACCGAGAAAGCTAGAAACAACATGGCTTGTGCCTTAGGTTATTGAAGACATTCGACCGACAACAGTGGTCCAACTTAGAACCTTGTTAGGGCATCCATTCAAGAAAGTAATTAATGGAGCTCGCTTTAAAAAGTACTATACATAGAAGGTAAAAAGCCCTGTTGGAAAAAAATTAGTAGGAAAATATGCCAACAGGGATCGACCAGAGATAGAAAAGTCTAGTCGAAGTCAGAAAAACATAGACTAATCACATCATTAAGAAAATAAATCTTACTTGTATTATAGTAAACCAAAGTCAATTACAAAATTCGGTTATAGAGATACAGGTATAAAAAATCGATAGAAGAAAAGTTAAGTATTAAAAGGATCTCAAAACGTCAAAGTAAAGCAACAAAAGGCAGAATGGAGAGAGAAAGAAGCCCATGGTCGAGCAATAGAAAAATCGAAAGAAGACATGATCGACACACCACCCCATCTCCCGACTTAAGACAAATACTCTTGAAAATGCAATCAAGTGATCGATACATATCCCAATTAAGAGAACAAGGTTCAAATGAGCGTGGTTCAAGTGAGTGTGGTTATCATACAAGCGAGAGTAAGCACAACAAAATGGAGGAGTAGGTTATCCATCATGAACATCGACTAAGTATATCCGACAACTTAAGACAAATAGTCGGTCGATCCATATACCGACCATGTATCAAGAGAAGAGACTTAGTCGACCAAGTGAAAGGGAATATCAACCACGAAAAAATCAACTCCAGAAAAGCCAACGCATTTAAGTTGCGGCAGGAAAGGATGGAAAATAATAATAGTAACGTTAATAATCAACGCGACAAAGAAGATCGTTGCACAACCACCAATACAACTGTCAGTTGCCCCGACACGTATGATAACCAATTACATAGCGCTCCATTTAATGAATGATAAGACCCGCAAGAATGCCAACTAAGCAATATCCTAGACTTCTACTCATATGAGTCAGCCATATCTCCAATATTCATGACAGAGGCACAGGAATCTAGGGAACAACTGGATGCATTTAATCTGAACTTTCATCTACCGCCTATAAATTTGGAGGACGCATATGAATTTGCCTCATTGTTATTTTCTCCTTCGCATCTGAGTATAGAGTCGACTGCACAACTGGGTGAACTTGCAACCTCTCTTGATTTGTGTAATACCACCGATCTGGACATAGAAATGTCAAGAATGAGAGGACAAGTCAGGTAGGCAATGAAAGGGTAGAGATCAAGACAAAGATTCGACAGAACAACAAAGACATCGCTGCAAATTCGGATACAGAACATATGGCAGACGCGAATAGAGGAGTTGGATTGGAGCAAGCAATGGCATAATTTTATAGAATGGGGGATGGAGAATGGTTGTTGGAATCCTAAAATTGATTTCCTACCAACAGTCGGAATCAGACATATGTTGGGAGCGCCACAAGTCGCCTAATTAGGGCGATGGAAGCAAGAAGCAGTAAAATTTATTGTCAGCCATTTTCATCAGGGCTACTTTTGGCTTGACAACCCCATAGCAATAACAGGTGGGATTATTCACTGAATTATCGACATTTCGAAGACGGCGGTTGCAGTGTTGAAAACATCAAATACTAATGATTGGATGTAATTTGTAATGGGGTCGACAACAACTAAAAACTCCAAGGGGCTAGTCATCAATAACATCACCGACATACGGGAAAGATGGACTGCTATAATCCTATCCATGTGATTTACACCAACTGATCGGGCGTTGAATGTTAAAATGACAATGATAGAATCAATAGCTCAAGTGTTTCAGAAAGCAGAAATTTTCAACTAGTCAAAGCACCTAGCCGACATCATCTGGAGCAATTGTAAGGAGTGCCAAGAATTTAGCAAGGATATTAAGTTCGCTTCACTATTAATCTGGATAGCAATGGATCAGAACAACCCAGTTGGCGAGGCAGCGTTCACAATCAATAAAGTCCCAACAATGGAGAACTATAGAATTTTTGCAACAGAACAAGTAGGTGCATCTATTTCAATGGAACCCCAAGAGATGCTCTGACTATGGGTCATAAATCTGAAAGATAATTCACATAAATGGTGGGTTGAGCAACCAGTACATCGTGCCCTACCAAATCCATGCCACATTCAACTAGAACTCAACTACACCAAGATTTGGTGCAGAGTCGAGTCAGCACCAGAACCAAAAGAGCTACATTATCAACCAACAGGGGAAGAAATATTCATGGAGCTAGAGAGACAAACATGCCAGGAGATAGAAATTCCTTCTGAAGTACACCAACCGAGATTTCCTTTGATCCTTCCTCTTACTAATGGAGAACAAGAGGAGGAAAGAGAAGCAAATTTGTATACAATCCCTTTTGTTGGAGATCTGGAAGCCTTGGCATTCATCCCTACAAATCCATCACCAGGGAAAATAAAGAACCCAACAAAAAGGAAAATGGTAAGAAGGTTGTCGGAGTCGGAGAAATAGACGTCGACACAGAGGAAATCTTGAGAGAAACTTTTCAGTCAAATTAATGCATTGATTTCAATGAGCTCGTCTGTAACGACACCCTTGACCAACCTGAGGCCAAGGTACGCTACTCCAGAGCAACCACTCATGCTTTGACGCCAGTCGGTAACATTTCCAGCCATGAGGTCGAACCATGCTACTCTAGGGAAAATTTTCATTCCCATACTGCAGAACATACAGTAGCATACCCAATAGTCAACTAAGCAATGCCACCTAAATTTAATCTTTAAACTGAATGCAACTAAAACATATACATACAACACGCTTGTGGAAGCTTTACATCTAAATATAAACAAACCATTACTTTCTGTAACTTGTGACTTTTATATTAAAATAACAGTAATTACTGATATGCATCATTTACAGAAAATTACCCATAAGCACACAAGCATTCATAGTCACATACATGAAAAAATCGTAACATGGGCATGTAAATAACAAAATAGCACGTCCATATATCATACAATTGATACTTATCTTTAAAAATACTATCACCAACTACTTACAGACCGTCCATGAACCTCCCAGCCATAGATTACACTGCTCATCACTCTCAACAGTGAATCACCCCTGAGCTGGGACTAAACTCCACCCAGGGTAAAGGGATTCATATCCAGGCTAAGGCTTATGGACAACAGGAAAGACTCTGTCTCAAGTGCTCACTCAACTAACAACCTACAACCTCACATTCCCCACATGCATGTCCCACCCAAGGAAGTGTGCCCCTTCTCTACTCAATAGTCCCTCGGCTGCCCCACTTCCCTTCCAGGGCTTCAACAACAGGCCAGACCGGAAGTCTCCAAGCGTTGTAGCTGCAGTTTAGCACCTACAAAATTCAATCCCCAACAATTCTCTCACCCAGAGAAATGCTCACAGGCCTGACAACCCACTTCTTCAATCCTGCTCCAAGCTAACCAGGTACACCAACCAAAAGGGACGGGGAAACAGATTTAAAAAAGGTGGAATGGTTGTCTCAAGGATAACGGAATGTATGAGTGAAATGGTCATGGATTCATTGACTGGATAACTGAGTGTGTTTTTGGAATCACTGTGAACTCTCTTGTCAAAAATGATGGTCAGCCTGTTGGTTTCCCCCCCCCTCTATTCCCTGTTTGTCCGCTCTTCCTCTCGAATTAATCCCCACCGGGCCAAGTTTCCCCACGATATGAATGCATGTCCCCAACTTGACACTTGTCATATCAGAAGTTACTTTTGTCCACTTGTCCCCAACTTTAGAACTTAGGATCAAATTATCCATACTTTATGTTTTGGGAAATATTAATATAATATTCCCTTGACTTTTGGCCCTCCTTTTCCCTAACTGGTGAAGTTCAATCCCCCATATCTTTTATCGTGGTCGATCTGTGCGCAATGATGTATTTTATATTAATCATGAGTCATGTACAAAGTAGGCGCATTGGCCCTTGACATCTAGGCGCGCTGGCCTAAGTCCAAGACATAAGCATTCTAGCTTACAATACTGGCTCACCAGCCTATAATGCATATTATATACACAAATGTTCGTTGACCTTAATATTGCGCACACTTAGTTATTGAGCACTATATTCTCTGTCTTTAAGGTTGCGCGCACCTCAGTTACTGCGCGCGGTATTCAGAAATGTGCACATTACATCTGTAAGGTAGCTAGAGAGGTAGTGGGGGGGCCCAGAGAGCCCATAGTGATAATAGTGGAGGCCATTCAATGGAAGGTGGACTAGGTTCACTATATTATTAAATAAGGCTCACTATGGTAGTAAGACATAATAAATGGGTAGTTAGATATAATAAATGTAAGAGGACTTCTTAGAAGGTTCTACTTCTAGAAGATTCCTGCTCCATAATGTTCTAGGTGATGGTAGAACTATATAAAGGGGTTCAAGCAATGTAATGGGACATGGAGAGAAGTATTGTACTATGGAGTGGTAGCTCAATAGGAGGATGCCCCCTCGAAGAGGCAAGTGAACAGGAGAGGATCTCTTCCATAATAGGATCCATTGTATGATGTTGCCATACCTCAAGGGTTTCTATAATAAAGTGGTGGTTTTGCATATTGTTCTTTTATATCTATTGTGGTTCTTTTGTATTCAGTCTTTAGGTTCTTAACATTCACAACCTGCAATTCCCCAAAGTCGTTGATCTCGTCGGGATGGAGGATCAACCACCATGATTAGACCGAGTTGGGCGAGTACTTTTCTGATTGTAGAGATTGAGCCCTCCGATAAAAAGTGAGCACGTTGAGGCCCCGCAATCACTGTGGACTGTGGATCTAATGATCCTTTAGGATCCCTCACTACCGTTCGATCATGGGGACGTGAGTATTAATGTTGAGATCATGTGGAACACCATGTATCGAGTGATGGGGTAGCCAGGTGTCCCCCTCGGAGTCGCCTAACAACGGGACCCAAGGGACCCTTGAGTGGAAGTTATGAGCCGTATATCTCGGGGGTTACGTGGATACCCTCAGACTGTTAGATCTAGGTTGTGGTCAGCCCGATGCTGAAAGACTCTAGGAGAATTTGAAGTGTGAAGGGACGAGGATTCCTGAACACCGAAGTTCCAAAGTAAACCAGGACCGTTGATCAGGAAGGACGCGTGGCGCACGATCCTTGACTCTGGAAGAAAGTACTCTGGGAGGACGGATTGTTGGAACGTTCGGATATCCCAAATGTCGAAGTCCTGAAGTAAACCAGGACCGTTGATTGAGAAGGACGTGTGGCACACAATCCTTGACTCTGGGGGAAAGTACTCTGGGAGGACAGATTGTTGAAACGTTCGGATCTCCCGAACGCCAAAGTCCTGAAGTAAACCAAGATCGTTGATCGGGAAGGATGCGTGGTGCATGATCCTTGATTCCAGAAGAAAGTACTCCGAGAGGACGGATTGTTGGAACGTTCAAATCTCCCGAACACCGAAGTCCCGAAGTAAAGCAGGACCATTGATCGGGAAGGACGTGTGGTGCATCGGGAAGGATGTGTGGTGCATGATCCTTGACTCCAGAAGAAAGTACTCTGGGTGGATGGATTGTTGGAACGTTCATATCTCTCGAACACCGAAGTCCCAAAGTAAACCAGGATTGTTGATCGGGAAGGATGTGTGATGCAAGATCCTTGACTCCGGAAGAAAACGCTCCGGGAGAAAAGGCTGCAGAAACATCCGAAACTCTCGAAGGTCGAAGTCCCGAAATGAAACTAAGTCGTTGATTTACAACGGATACGTGACACTTGATCTGGAACTTCAGGTATAGAGTACTTTGGAAGGAAGGGTTGTGTGAACGCCTGGGACTCCCGAACGTCGAAGTCCCGAAGTGAATCAGGACCGTCGAAATCCCCGAGGACACACAGCATCAGATTATGAACTTTGGAGAATTTCCATTCTGGAGGAATTCGTGCGGTGGTTGTCTTGGCGCCTGTTTTTTTGGCATCTGGTCATAGCCCATGGTCATATGCAAGTATAAGGGGAATGGAAGAACCTGAAGGACTTAGAAGAGGATATCTACCAGTTCTGAGCTTGGTTCGGAGCATGGATACTATGGATGGAAAGCCCTAGAAGAGTAGAATGGAGTAGAATCCCCAAATGAGGACATCGATTGTGAACTTCGGAGAATTTCCATTCTGGAGGAATTCGTGCGGTGGTTGTCTTGGTGCCTGTTTTTTTGGCATCTAGTCATAGCCCACGGTCATATGCAAGTATAAGGGGAATGGTAGAACCCAAAGGACTTAGAAGAGGATATCTACTAGTTCTGAGCTTGGTTCAGAGCATGGATACTGTGGATGGAAATCCCTAGAAGAGCAAAATGGAGTAGAATCCCCGAATGAGCACATCGATTTTCTTAAGAAGCACAATTTTTTATGCCCCGCCATGGGTGTGTTACAAATTGGTATCAGAGCATGGCTACAACACTTGGCCTACTTGGGCTCAAGGATGAGTCCTTTAAAAATCATGTTTAAAGTAAATTTCAGGGGTGACACCTTATCTTACTACTTCCCTAAAGATTCTGGTTAAACTTTTATTGAGGGAAAGAATAAAGATTTCTATTGTATGTGTGTATTTAAGAAATTTGAATTGTATGTTGATTCATAAACTAATAGATTGTTGGCTAATACTAAACGTTTTGTCAGCACTCCAATAGTGAGTGAATCACAGGAAATCACAAGCATAAAGGATGATGACGCATCATGAAGTGGGGGAGGGCTCCCACAATAGAGACAAAGAGTTTGATGAGAGGAGGGTGGTGGAGACCTCTCCGGATCTAGCTGAAACTGTAAGGAGCCTTATGGTCGAATTACAGAGTTGCAAGGCTGACAACGAGAGATTGATAAAGGAGCAAGAGAAACAAATGAAAATCAATGCAGTCTTGTTGTAGAGCTTATCTGATATACAGAGGCAACTGCAACATGAACCTGCAACCAGCCATGTGGACCGACGACATACAGAGAGAAGTCAAAGTCAACCTGAAATGCGAAAACGTGGTCCCATAAGTGGCCACACAGGGAGAAGTACCTCGAGGAAGGCCCAACCTGGAGTCAGGGGACGCTCATCAGGAGAGTCCTCTCGAAAAGGAACGGGCAACCCCGAGGGATCTTCTAGTAGCAAAACTAGATCACATTCTCAGAATAAAGGAAAGAAGTGAAAGCATTCCAAAAGTCACGACCCTGAAGAGTTCAAGAAAGCCAAACCACCCTCTTTCAATGGAGAGATTGAGAAGGGGGAAGAGGCAGAAGCTTAGCTACTTGGTTTAAAGAAGTACTTCAGATTTCATGACTATTCTGAAAACTTGAAGACTCGAATAGCCATATTCAACCTGAATGGAAAGGCTTCCATTTGGTGGGAAGATCTTAAGAATGTGAAAGGAATCCATGAAAAGGACTTATCATGAAAATAGTTTGAGAAACACTTCAAGGAGAAGTATCTGTTAGAGAAATACTTTGACGGGAAGACTAAGAAGTTCTTTGAACTCAAGCTGGGACAACTCAACATAGAGGAATATATCAATAAATTCCTTGAGTTGTTGAGGTATGTCCCCTACATAAAAGAGGAAAAGGTAAAAGTCCAACAATTTATCAGTGGGTTACCTTAGACCTACTGGAACAAGATTGAGTTTGACGAGCCAAAGACCTTAGAAGACACTATCCAAAAGGCAAGGTATTGTTATGAATAGTTCATGCATCAGACATAACCTCACGAGGATTGGAAGAAGAAGAGTAGTTCGGGATTCAAGAAGAAGGGGTTTAAATCCTCAATATTTAAGAACTATAGGAAAGATTCAAGGATGAGCCTTCCTACCTGAAGTGTGTATCAGTAAAATTTCCCCTCTTAGAGTGGAAATAAACCTTTTGGATCAACCCCAGGAAAGATCGATAACCCAAAGAGAGAACCCTTGAAATGTTGGGGTTGCAAAGAAGAACATCTACTGAGGGATTTCCCACATAGACATCGGAACAATAGGAGAATCTACAACATCCAAGAAGCTACCACAGTCAATGATGTGGCTAGGAGCATGCCATGAATTTATGCGGCTTTGGATAATAAACAAGCATTCCACCAAGCTTCAATGGTGGAGATGGGTGGTATGATCTCCAACCATCTAATTTCTATTTTAATTGACCCTGGTTCTAATTTGAGTTATGTGGCCCCTCGGATTGTTGATAAGTGTAAACGGCAACCAGTTAGACATGTTAAGCCATGGTTGGTGCAACTAGCCACTGAAACCAAGAGAAAAGTAATAAAGGTCTTACCAGCTTGCCAATTCATCATGGATGGGTTGACTACCCAAGTGACCCTTAGCATACTGCCCCTAAGATCTAATGACTTGGTGATTGGTATGGATTGGTTTGCTACTTATAAAACTAAGTTGGACTGTTACCATAAGACTTTAGAATGTGTAAATGAAGAAGGGGGAAAGATGACCCTTCAAGGGATTTAGAAACTTGTCTCAATGAGACAAATATCAACCCTTCAAATGAAAAAGTATTGCAGAAAGGGATGTTCTCGATATGCAATACAGGTGTTGGAATCTGTTGACGATGACAAACCGAACCTAGAGGACTGCCCCATATTAAGAGAGTATAGAGATGTGTTTCCATAAGAGGTACCGGGTCTACCTCTGAGAAGAGACATTGACTTCTCGATAGAACTCGCACCAGGAGCAGTGCCAGTGTCTAGGACACCCTATAGGATGAGTACACTCGAGCTAGTTGAGCTCAAGCTATAGCTAAAAGAAATGATGGACAAAGGTTACATATGACCTAGTGTGTCTTCATGGGGATCACCAACCTTGTTTGTCAAAAAGAAATATGGCACGCTCCGACTGTGCATAGATTATAGACAACTCAATAAGACAACCATAAAGAACAAGTACCCCTTACCAATAATCGATGACTTGTTCGACCAATTGGGGGGTGCTTCCATTTTCTCAAATATTGACTTGAGGTCTGGATACCATCAAGTCCAAATCAAGGATGAAGACATCCACAAAACGACCTTCAGGACAAGGTATGGTCATTATGAATTTGTGGTGGTGCCATTTGGACTAACCAATGCCCCCACCACTTTTATGTGCTTGATGAACAATGTGCTCAACAAATTCTTAGACAAATTTGTATTGGTTTTCATTGATGATATATTAATCTACTCCAAGAACAGATAAGAGCATGATGAACATATTAGACTTGTACTTCAAGTACTAAGAGAGCATCAACTCTATGCTAAGTTTAACAAGTGTGACTTTTTCCAGAAGCAAGTGCATTACTTGGGCCATGTCATTTCTGAAGAAGGGGTAGCAGTAGACCCTGACAAGATCAGATCTATTATGGAATGGCCTACCCCAAAGGATGTATCCGATATCAGATCCTTTATGGGCTTAGCGGGATATTATAGAAGGTTCATAAAGGGATTTTCCAAGATTGGTTGTCCAATCACCGCCCTCCAGAAAAAGGGGGTTAAATTCACTTGGACATCAGAATGTGAAGAAAGATTTCAAGAACTGAAATACCTCTTGACCCATGCACCTGTGTTGAAGATTGCAGACCCTGATAATGACTTCCTCGTGAGTACAGATGCCTGCAAAGAAGGACTCAGAGGAGTCCTTATGCAAGAGGGACGTGTGATTTTCTACGTGTCCAGAAAATTGAATGAGCATGAAATCAATTATGTGACCCATGACATAGAGTTGGCTACCATAGTGCATGCTTTAAAAATGTGGAGGCATTACCTCCTAGGTAGGATATTTGTACGTATGACAGACCATTGTGGGTTGAGGCACATGTTCGATCAACCAAAACTCAATGCTAGACAAGGTAGGTGGATGGCTCTCCTTAGTGAGTTTGACTTCAAAATCAAACACATCAAAGGGAAGGAAAATAGGGTAGTTGACGCCCTTAGAAGAAGTATGAAAACGATTCACCTGGAAGTAGTAAGCACCTTTGAAATGGATGTCAAAGAAAGGATCATGAATGCACAAGAAACATATGCATTCTTCAAGACCGTGACCTCATACCTAAGGCAAGAGCCTACAGGGCTAAAGTATGAAGGCTATCAGATGCTCGATGAAGGCCTACTGACCTACATAAATAGATTGTATATTCCAAGTTGTGACGACTTGAAGAGGTTCATAATGGATGAACTACACAAGAGACCATATGTTGGTCACCCAAGATATCAGAAAATGATCATGGTCACTAGGAAACAATTATATTGGCCTCGACTGAAAAAGGACATAGCCGACTATCTAGCTAAGTGCCTAGAATGCCATCAATTTAAGGCAGAACACCGGCACCCAACAAGGTTTTTACAACCCCTACCAATTCCATAATGGAAATGGGAAACCATTTCCATGGATTTCATCACCAGATTACCAAGATCAACTAAGCAGAATGATGCCATCATGGTAGTGGTGGACAAATTGAGCAAATCTGCTCACTTCGTTCCTATCAAGTCGACTTGTAAGGCAACAGATATTGCCAACATATTCATGAAGGAGATATTCAGACTGCATGGAATGCCTAGAGAGATTATATCCGACATAGACACAAAATCACTTCAAGCTTTTGGAAATCCTTGATAACTGACCTTAAGACTAAATTGTTGTTTAGCACAACCTATCACCCCCAAGCTGATGGATAGAAAGAAAGAGTAAACCAAATATTAAAAGACATGTTAAGGATGCATGTAATGCGTCAACCTAAGAAGTGGGAAGACTACCTACCATTGGTATAATTTGCCTATAACAAAGGTTATCAAGAGTCACTAAAGATGAGCCCTTTTGAAGCCCTTTATGGTAGACATTGCAAAATTCCCATCAACTGGAGTAATTCAGTGGATAGAATTTCAATCGTACCGGACATGCTGAAAGAAATGGAGCAGCAAGTGATTCAGATAAAACAAAATTTGAAAATTGCTCAAGATAGACAGAAGAGCTACGTTGATCGAAAGAGAACCCCCAAAGAGTTCAAGACAGGAGACCATGTTTATCTCAGAGTTAGACCCAGGAAGAGTTCCCTAAGAATGGGAGCTTGTGCCAAGCTGGCACCTCGGTATTGTGGACCCTTTGAAGTCTTAGATAGAGTGGGACCTGTAGCCTATAGGATAGCACTCCCTCCCACAGTAAAGGCACAAAATGTTTTCCATGTTTCATTATTGAAGAAATATGTACATGATTCTAATCATATAATTGACTGGTCTGTGATCTAGGTGGAGTCGGAGGGAGAATTCATGCCAGAACCTTAGTGCATACTAGACAGGAAGGAAACCTCACTCAGGAACCGAACCATTGCACAGGTCAAGGTGCAGTGGAAACACTTTGGCCTAGATGAGGCTACGTGGGAAATGGAGGATGCCATGAGACAAGCATATCCGATTTTGTTTACTCCTGTATATACATATCATGTTGACAGATAGAACATCAAGGGCAATGTTCCTTTAATGGGGAGGGAATTGTAACACCCTGTTTCCCCCAATTTGTAAATATAACTATATTGGCCAAGGAACTATGGCAAACTCAAAGGTGTGAATGTTTGATTTGATGGACCTTTGTGTAATAGGTCGATGAATGTAAATTTTGTTATTTTAATAGAAAATGGATACATGTTGCATGACCACTGGAAAGGGGATGTGCCAAGAGAGACCACGAATACTATGAAAATATGGTGGAGGGGACCAGGAATGGTTGCGTTAAACTCCACTGAACCAGTACCTTGCTCGATTTAATTGCTCAGAATCAGAACAACCCTCTGACCCAGGAATGAATTATAGTCAGACTAGTAGGTGGGAAAACCTCCTCAAGTGTAAATGAGGGGATGGGGCAGACCGCCCATATGTAAGGCTTCCAAACCTGACCACATACTGAGAATTTGGGCCACATGCAATATTGCTGGAAAATGCAAGAAAGGAAAGCGCGGGGGTCAGGGGAGAGAGACGGGTGAAGAGTGCAGGAGACGAGAGAATGAGCTCTTAGTTTCGAGGAAGAACTGTGAAAAAGAGTGTGTTCTGATCGCATGAAATAGAGATTGAGATGGGAGAAGGAGAGTAGCCTTCGTCCCTATCTATTTCTAAGTTGGAAGAAGATATTAAATCTAAAAGCATCGTGGTCTAGCTCGGGGGTGGCTAGTGGTAAATCTGTTAGGAGTGACTGAGCCTATGGTTGGGTGGAAATGGGCACCCTTTCCAACAGTCGCCTCACGGTATCTAGTTCTGATAAGTGTTTCCATACTTTATGCATTGAATTGGGAATTAATAGTTGCATGCATGTATTTACTTATCTGTAAATGGTTCTGCATTGAAAAGGTTAAATTATGTATATACGTTGGTTTCCTTGAGGACTTGTGCTTCTACCTTTCTCGTGTGCCCCGCTTTAGCTCTCGAAGGTGCTTCCCCAGGGAACTACCTCACAACCCCGAAATCGGAGCAAGCCTCTTGGCACTGCTACCGTCTCGGTAACCTCACGAGTTTACACCACCTAGTTTCAGAACTTAAGGTTCTGTGAACTAGGAAGGCGTTTCCTTCAAACCAAAAGTCCGAGAGACTGTGAAATCGCGCCCATGGCCTTAACCAAAACCTGACTAATAGTAGAGTGTACAACTTGAGAGGCATCTGAAGGTCCATGTGACCTGGGTCTAGGAACCTTGCGCTAAGCCTGAAAGGAGCTAGTTCAAAATGGTTTTGGAGTTTCGGGAGTTCAACGTCTAGGAATGAAGGACTTCACGATAGTCAAAATTACTCGAACTCCCTGAGTAATAAGAGACATAGAAAAATTTAAGAACCTAACCGAGGAAATGAATGAGGACTGTCCATCGGGAGGGAAACCTATCTCAGTTGTCAGATCGACTCAAAGACCCACTGAAGTTAACAAATCGAACACCAGCCGCTCGATTAGATCAATGGTTGGGAATCATTGCGGAACGCGAAGGTGAAATTAGCGAACACGCTACTTCACGGCCCACAATCAACCAACATCGTTGATCTCGTTGGACATGGAATATCAACGACCATGATTAGACAAAATCGGGCGAGCACTCCCCAGATTTCGGAGATTGGGCCCCGCAATCGCTGTGAACCATCGATCCGTGAACGAAGATCAATGGTGGGGAATCATTGCAGAGCGTGGAGGTGAAATTAGCGGACGTGCTACTTCATGACCCATAATTCCCCAACGTCATTGATCTTGTCGCGATGGAGGATGAACAACCACGATTAGACCGAGTTGGGTGAGTACTTTTCTGATTGCGGAGATTGAGCCCTCCGATAAAGAGCGAGCACGTTGAGGCCCCACAATCACTGTGGACCGTGGATCTAAGGATCCTTCAGGATCGCTCACTACTGTTCGATCATGGGGACATGTGTATTAACGTCAAGATCATGTGGGAGCCTATGTGTGGAGTGACGGGGTCGCCATGTGTCCCCCTCGGAGTGACCTAACAACGGGACCCAAGGGACCCTTGAGTGGAAGTTATGAGCAGTAGATCTCTGGGGTCACATGGATACACTCAGATTGTCAGATCTAGGCTGTGGTTAGCTCGACGTTGAACGACTCCAAGAGAATTTGAAGTGTGAAGGCACGAGGATTCCGGAACGTCGAAGTCTCAAAGTAAACCAGTACCATTGATTAGGAAGGATGTGTGGTGCACGATCCTTGACAACGAAAGAAAGTACTCTGGTAGGATGGATTGTTGGAACATTCAGATCTCCCGAATGCCGAAGTCTCGAAGTAAACTAGGATCGTTGATCGAGAAGGACGCGTGGCGCACGATCCTTGACCCCGGAAGAAAGTACTCGAGGAGGATAGATTGTTGGTACGTTCGTATCTCCCGAACGTCGAAGTCCCAAAGTCCTGAAGTAAACCAGGACCGTTGATCGGGAAGGACGCGTGGCGCACAATCCTTGACTCCGGAAGAAAGTACTCTGGGAGGACGGATTGTTAGAACATTTGGATCTCCCAAACGCTGAAGTCTAGAAGTCCCGAAGTAAACCAGGACCGTTGATTGGGAAGGACGCGTGGCACATGATCCTTGACTCTGGAAGAAAGTACTCCGGGAGGACGAATTGTTGGAACGTTCGGATATCCCGAACACCGAAATCCCAAAGTAAACCAGGATCGTTGATCAGGAAGGACGCGTGGCATACGATCCTTCACTCCGGAAGAAAACGCTCTGGGAGAAAAAGATACAGAAACATCCGAAGCTACTGAAGGCCGAAGTCCCGAAATGAAACTAAGTCGTTGATTTACAACAGACGTGTGGCGCTTGATCTGGAACTCTGGGTACAAAGTACTTCGGGAGGAAGGGTTGTGTGAGTGTCTGGGACTCCCAAACGTCGAAGTCCCAAAGTGAATTAGGACCGTCGAAATCCCCGAGGAAATGCGACGTCAGACTGTGAACTTCAGAGAATTGCCATTCCAGAGGAATTCATGCGGTGGTTGTCTTGGCGCCTGTTGTTTTGGAGTCTGGTCATAACCCATTGTCATATGAAAGTATAAGGGGAATGGAAGAATCCAAAGGACTTAGAAGAGGATATTTGCTAGTTCTGAGCTCGGTTCGGAGCATGGAGACCGTGGCTAGAAAGCCCTGGAAGAGCAGAACGAAGTAGAATCCCTGAATGAGGACATCAATTTTCTTAAGAAGCACGAAAGTTTTACACCCTGCCATGGGTGTGTTACATAAATCATATCAAATAATAAATGGGAGATGGATAGAGTAGTCAATAGGAGAATGAATTAGCATTTTATGGTTTCAGGAACAAAATTAACATTTTATGGTTTTGGATATGCATTGATGCAATAATTGTTGGTCGTTGGTGTTGGAATGGGATCCATGACAATTGATTCTTCATGTTTGAAATGGGATCATTGACAATTGATTGATTGGTTACTCTTGATTGTGGTATTGTTCATGATTAGCATAGGAAGAGTATTAATTAAGTTTGGTAGGCTTCATAATTAATCGTACATAAAAAAACATAGAGCTGGATCCCTCTACCGAAAGGTAGCCTGTGAGTTAGGAAGATGGCTATTCACTCTGCCTCCCGATGTCTCCGAGTTAAACCACTGATAGCTTCAACATCATTACCCTCCACCAAATCCAAACTATTACTGCTCCATAGACATTGGCTTCCATGTTTCGTATTCATCTTTATGCAATTGGTTCAAACATTGACGAGGCCTTTCACAAGCACAAACATTATTGTAGTTTCCATTGCTTGTGTTGCACCTCCTCATCCTTTGCTTTGTGAAGATTCCCTCCGGCTTTGTTTAGAAGGTGTCTTGCTACGTTAAGAAAAAGGTTGCCCTTTGCAACAATGAAAAAAAAGAAGAAGGTAAAATTCTAATGGTTGTGCCAGGTCTCTATAAAATTTGGTAAACATTAATAAAGCACATATGAGATTGTAAAAATGAAAGGTAACATCCTTCTTTGTGATTGTTGTCATGACAATCTAGGCCTTGAATTTCTTCCAGACCTTGGAGGATTTTTTGGTCATGTCCATCCTTGTTTTCTTAGTAAAGAGAGTTGTTTTATATGTTATTCAGTAATGAATATATTTGAATCTTTTCATTTGCAATACTTTTGGAGTTGTATCCCAGACCTTCATGGGGGAATTTCCTCTTTTTGCTTGACATTCTCATGGTCACTGTATTCTCTGCATCCAATTATTAGCAAAGGAAGTAACTTCACATTCATAGGCATCATTTTTATTTTATTTTATACATGTGGTAAATAATATTAGGCTGCCATCTTTGTTGGTTGATGTTTGCTATCTTGATTGGCATTATTGCAGTCTTTTATTGAGTGAATTTAGTTAAGGGTTTCTTGGTGTGTAGTACATAGGAATCCTCTTGAGCAATGCGATGAAATTTATTCCATCTGGGGAAAGGCTAGAGCTTGAAGTAGAGTGTGAAGAGGTTATGGAGACTACATCGGTGGATTTATGGTAGAAATCATGCTTCCAATCACCAGTGCCAATGTAGAAGTTGCGACAATATATAACATGGGCATAATAATAATACTAGCATGAAACATAAAGTTGCCAAAAATTGTGTTTTTTCTGAAGGACTTTGTCACATGTAAGCTAGAAGAAATAAAATATGTAGAGAATTCTTGAAACATTTTCTTTGTCAATGTAATAAACATCAATAGGTTTTAGTATTGGATGCAAAAATTTTATGATTCAACTTAAAATTGTCTTTGAAGGTTATTCACAATGCCCATGTTTTGTGGTTTGTAGTTTAAGGGAGGCATCACCAAGTTTTAATAAGATGTTACAATTTTACGAATCTCTTCTTGAGATTAGTAAAGCAGTTTGAGTTGTACTCATTAACAATAGGGTGGTATCCAAAATATGGGCATTATGCTTTGGGATTGAACATGGCAAAGCATCTTGTTGAACAAGGTTTTATTGGAGCAAAGTCTAGAAATGGCAAGGATAACATTTTTTTCTTGTTGATTCCCTATTCTTTAGCACTGGTTGATAGTTGCACAGGACCAAACATTGAAGGAGGCGATGTTTATAAAATCTATACAATAGATTGTAGATTAGCATGCAATATTTGGGATGAACTCTAGTTGTGCATCTTAGAGTGAGTATAGTGTTCATAGTCTTTGAACTATCAAGGAAAATAGTTCTTCTAGGTCACAAGGTCCTCGCTGAGCTACTTTTCATTTCCAAATAAATTGGAAATGAAGAAATGTGGTCTATCTTGTAACAAAGAGATCTCATCCAAGTTGTTGATTTAGTTTTTTTTTTTTCTATATATGAAACAATAGTTACGATTCTTTATTATGATGATGCATTTTTGTCTTAAGGAGAATTCAATTTAGCCTTGAACTTTTCAATAACCAAGGGGGTACCTTTGCAATTGAGTTTTTCAAATTTTAGATCTTAACGTCAAATGCAAAACACCGAAAATTTTCAATGACTTAGGGTTGAAGTGTTGGGAAGAGCTATACACCTTGTCCCACAAACAAGGAGGTCTTATACACCAATTTGGTGTGGCTTGGCCGTGACCTTAAAAAATAGATTATTTATTTATTTATTATTATATCATAATATTGTTGGTTGAATGTTTTTCATGTCAAATATATATGATTGACTATTTATAATATGGTTGGCACAAGAATTAAGTGACTTTATATATAAAGAAAAATATAATAAAAATAAGTAATTTAACATATAATAAAAATAGAAGACATTTTTTGTTTTGAGATTAAATAAAAAAGAATCACAATTTTAATTTTTAATCATAAAATTGTTTCTTAAAGAATTGGTAGTTTTTTTTAGTTACATAGAATATATATTTCACCCACTAAATTCTTAGAAAAACATTATGTTAAAAGTTATTTTCTTAGATTTAATGAACACTATTAATTTCGAACTTCACAAAGAGGATTTACTAGTGCACATTACTCATTTTGTTTATTAGCTATTAATATTATTAAGGCAAATGTAAAAATATGGTGTGACTTAACTTGCAAGTTAATAACATAAACAATGATAATAGTATAGCTATTCATATGGTAGTTTAGGAATTCAACTTATTTGAGTATATAACATGGAGTAATTTAGCCATATCCTATATAGTATGTGAAAAACATGTGCATGAATAGTAAATGTAACATA
>ML787208.1:107751-121085 GCA_009831015.1 Picea engelmannii | reverse complement strand
TGTGTGCTCAAGAGCCCAATAGCCAAATGCATAATAATCCAAGATGAGTGAGAGGTGCGCCCTAGGCTTCCCTTTATACCTCCTTCTAATCTCCTGTTGAGTTAAGTTAACCCTTGGGTTCAACTCCTAACTCAACCTCAAGCGCTTTAATCTCCCAGTGAGTTACTTTTTACTTTTTCAAGTCAACTTTAAAATATAACATTAAGTTTAGCTGACTTTTCCCCAAACTGCATGAGACTATAGTCTAGTGGGGATGGCTAAGACTACTGAGTCTCTTCTAACCTCTTCATCAAGAGGTGGGGGACATTACAAGCATGGAAATGACAATATTTAAATTGATAGGATGAATTATGAATATAAGTGGTGCCGGCATATGATTAGAACTCTCATCAACATTTAGCACAAGCATGCTAACTGTTGTTCGAAGTGCTCATTATGGTTATCTTCTGGTTCCATTTAACAATCGACTTAACTGGTTGCAACTCATGTAAGAAGATGATATAGATAGATCGAAGATAATTGAAACTGCACTTTCTCAACAAATAGAGATATATTGAGATAGTAAAAAACATGAAATGGTAATTCTAATTATCTAGTAATAACCATCATATAAAGCAATGGGCATAGCTTTTCAAGTTTCTGAATGTACTTTGCTTTTCTTGATTCATTGTTATGTCTAGAAATGGAATATAGTACCTTTTGTTATAACTAATATTTACTCTCTTCTCCACTCTCATTCTCTCTCAGGTGTGCAGGCGTTTGCCATTATATGAAAATGGGTGGTTGTGCTATACGCCTTTCAGAACCATTATTAAAGTTTCGTTCAAGTACTGATTTCAAGAACACTTTACTGCATGAAATGATCCATGCGTACTTGTGGCTTACCAACGGGAATAGGGACCATGAGTATGTGTACTTCAGAAGTGCACACATATTCTCATATTTGTCTTTGTCATTTCAGTAGCACTTCTGCAAGCCATTCTAATTCTTTCACCTCCATACATTAACTTTTGTGATATTTTAAACAGTGATCATGGCCCTTTCTTTCAAAAGGTGATGAAGGAAATAAACACCAGCATAGCTCCTGATCATCAGGTTGGGTTCTAAATTCTTTGTTTAGTCTGTGAATATATGTGTGAGAGTTGTCTTGTTCTAAGTTTTCATATTTATTGTAGAGGCCTGCCGGCGGTTATGCCATAACTATTTATCACAGCTTTACTGACGAGGTTAACAATTATAGAGTCCATCATTGGAAGGTATGCATATCATAATAACATAACCTTTTTTATGGTATAGCTGCTATATCTGTAAAATTTTACTGCAAGAGGTGTGATATGAATTAGGTTAATTGGAATTTAACAGCCAGTATTTTAACTTTTTAGTTTTTCCTTAATCAATGATTTGACCTGGAGCCAAGTGTTTTTTGTCCTCTGTTTTTCTGATTTTATTTGATATATTTGGTAACTAATTTTTGCATTCTGATTTGGAACTTTTAGTCTTTGTTGCTTTTTTAGCTAGATGTTTGCACAACTCTGTGAACTATATCTAGAAAATGTAGCGTGAACAATTGCAACTGTAAATGAAGTTTAATTCTCATATTCAAGAAATTGGATCTGCATTATGAATTGCAGTGTCAAATTTGTGGAGACCTGATAAAGAGGGCGATGAATCGACAACCTTCAGCTTCAGACTGTATGAGAAGGGTTGCTCGCAATGAACTTTGTGATGATGTTCGTTGCTATTGGCATCAGTAAGACAAATGATTATTTTCATTTTGAGGCAGCTCCCTTATTTATGTGCTAGCAGGCTATCGATGATGCTTCTTGTTAATATGCTGTCTTGATGTAGATGGGAAAAGTTATGTGCTTGTATAAACTTGCAGACATCGGCGGACTTGTGGTGGGGAGTACATAAAGATAGCTGAACCACCAGGGTATCAAGACAAAGGAAGGCATGCTAAAAGCACCGGTACGCAAATAATATCTTTTGTTGTCCAGATTCTTCTAATCTTAATTGAAAGAATCCCAAACTTTTTTCTTGAACCTAAGTTGCACAAAACTTGGAAATGGGTATGGGTTGCTGAAACAGGAATGCTGTGGATGCATGACCTCCAAACAGTTACGTTGAGGGAAATGTGGTATATATATAAACATTATTTTGCAAGAAAATAAGAATGATACACATAAATTACACTTTAGAAGGAAACTCATATATGACCATTGATTACATTATGCAAAATCTAAATATAGCCTTTACAGATGAGGCTATACATCTTTTTTTTGGTAAATAAAAAAAAGTGGTATTTCCTATTAATTCACTGTCACTATACAAAACTGATATATGTCACTTTCTTGCCACCTGTTCCGTCAAACTAGTGGAAACCGAAACAGGTGGCAGCCATTTGTTCTTTCGGCCAAAAATAGCAACCGCCACTTGCTCCGCCATTTAGTTGGAAACCAGAGCAACTGACAGCTGGTGGTTTTGACAATTCGGTATGGACTTACAATTAAAAGCTGATAATTCAAACTAAACAAAAAAATAAACAGAAAACCAGACCAGGTAGACAGGAACAAAACTCCATTTCCATGCAAGCGAGGCACGGAGGATTGTGCAATTTTAAACATTAGGAGGGCTATGAAAACTGTGGAACCTGCCATCCGGAGAGCCACTATGAGGAGTGCCATCGTTGGGTGCGAGTACAAAGGGCTGCGCGTAGGTCAAGCACCTCTTCTTGTCTGGCACGTTCAAGAAGGCACTGAACAACATGTCGATTCGGCTGCTAATGAGGGTATGCCGGTGGAGCTGTTCCATCATGTAGCTCCTCATTTAAAAAATGAGCTCCAACTGCTCCAGTGTGAAGAGGTGGGCGGACTCTGGTTGCAAGCTGCATCTGGGTTCAGCAAGTGGCACTTTCCATGGCTGCCGCTGGATCTGTAGCTGCAATTCTAATGCTGGGGCTGTCGTGGGCATCCGGGACCGTGTAGAGGAGGGACTTTGGTGGAACCTGAATTGGTTCCTCCGGGATTTCCTCCTCCACGAAGGCCATTGGAGGCGTGGGCGGCTTCGTGTTTAGCTGCGTCCGGGCTATAGATAACGCTCTCTCCAAATTGCTCAGGGGTCTCTACCTTGCAGTAGGACTATACTAGGGGGGTCCCCGCCTGGGTTTCCCTCTCTCTCTCTCGGCATGGTAGAGCCTGGAGGCCGAAGAAGTTGGAGAATGAGGCCAGAGAAGTCCGAGAGGACCAGAGCCAGATCCCTGAGCAAAGCGAAGAGACAAAGCGCAGAAGCAGATTGGTGAATGCCATGGTCGAGCTGGAGAATTATCCGAGGGGTTGATAAGACCGTGCAGCCTTCCCCCGTACCCAATGTCATCCCTCTGCAATAAATTGGTGAGGGCGCCATTAATCCTGCGCGGGGAGCTGTCCTCCCTCCCTCTGTAAGCGTTTATGGCCGTCCTCCATCCAAGAATGGCCTTTGGGGTGGCGGCTGGCCATATTTATCACGAGTTCTATGTGGCTGCGTGGCCTCCCCTGGGCTACGTGTCACCCCATCCGGGGTAGGATAATCTCTTCAGGCTAGATCGAGACATCGGGTCAGTAGCATGGGAGGTTGAGAGATCTGAGCATCCAATTGGATCTGCTCTTCTTTTGAGTCCACTCCCTCATTGGCTAGATAATCTACAATTTTGTTGGCGTCTCTTTTCACATGTGAGGGGATAAGTGTGAGACAGGGCTGAAGGAGGGACCTGAAGTCTTCCAACAACCCTAGTAATCTCTAGCTTGGTGAGATCTCTGAGGGATGTGAACCATGGATGATTTTGGAGATGAGCTGAATAATTACCTGGGAATCCCCTTCCACTATGAGCTGAAAGATGTTATGATTGATTGCTAGATTAATCCCCTTGAGAAGGCTCCAGAGTTCTGCAACATTGTTGGTGTTGAATCCCAGATATCCTGCGATGATGTGTAGAATTCTCCCCTCACTATCTTGTAGTACTGCTCCAAAACCCGTCGACCCTGGATTACCCTTTGAAGAACCATCGAAATTAAGTTTGACAAAGCCAAGAGGGGGAGGGGACCAAGTGTTTAGACTACAGGAAATTTTGACTTGGCGAGTGGCATTCTGTCGGGAGTCCTCGGTGAGATTTAGCTGCCAGGCTTGGAGGATGTGACTTTCCGCAGGATTGCACTTGAAATCTTCCTGAGTCTAGTGCTCGGCTCTGATTGTTTCCCAGATCAGGTTGAGGATCCTTGTCCAAGTGGATTGAGGAGGGGAGGAAGTGGAGTGGAAAATTCTTTTGTTTCTTTCTTTCCAAACTTGCCAGACTAAGAAATCGGGTATCAATTGCCAGATGCGATCTAGGATTGGATTTTGATAGGAGATTAAATCCCAATTCTCAATGGTGCTTGCAATGCTAGCACGATTCTTGTTGGAGCGACGCATTAGTTGCGCTGCCATATCCCAAATGGCTTCAATGTGGCTGCATTGATTTAGTATGTGTTCCATTGTCTCTTCCTGTTGTTGACACAGGAGGCAGATTAAAGGGCCCACGAATCCTTGTTTTCTTAGGTTGTCCCAAGTGAGAATGCGGTTTTGAGCAATTAACCAGAGAAATAGTGATACTTTCGGCCATAATTTTGGATTCCAGATTTTGCTCCATATGTGCTCTTTAGGTTGCATGTGGTAGTTTTCCTGGCGAGTGGCCCCATCTGAGGATGTCCGGACCATCCCTGATGTGGATTTTCCGCTGATTGGCATAGTCCCTCCAGGCCTGCATGTTCGTTTTCTCCTGTATGTTTAATTCATGGGGTTGAGTTTTTCCATCTGTGCTAGGGGTGTTGCACCGAGTTTTCCTTCCAGAGATATTTTACCTGTAGAGTGTCCCTTGATTGCATTTGCTGATAGAGGGGGTTGAGATCTTCTATGGAGGATAAGGGCGGTTGTTGCTGCCAAGAGTCTTGCCAAAATAAGGAGTGTTCTCCATTTCGTATCTCCTAGAATGTGTGTTTCTGTATGAGTGGTCTATTGCTCCAGGCTGTGTTCCAGATGTTGGAACCATGAATCTGATTGTTGAGTCTGATGAGAAGGTCCTCTCTGATATTGGGTGCATATTTCCATTTCCAGATTCTTGCCCAAAGTTCTGTGGGATGTTTGAGCCAGCGCCACCATAGTTTTTCCCCCATTACTCAATTGATTTTGCCTGGATCTCTAAGACCCAGCCCACTGAGTGATTTGGGCTAGAAAATTTTGTCCCAGCCTACGAGTGCCCATTTCTTGTTCGGTTGATGACCATGCCACAAGAAACTTCGCTAGAGGTTTGTGATGGCCTTGATGATAGACTGAGGTGCTGCAAAGGCGGTGAAGAGGTAAGTTGGCAGGTCCTGGAGCACGAATTTTAGAAGAACTAGGCGAGCAAGAAGGTTTAGCGATCTGAAGGTCCAATTGCTGAGTCTATTAGAGATGGAAAGCAACAGGCTGTCCCAGGAGATATTTCGGGTGGCTGCTCCCATGAGGGGAACACCTAGATAATTGGATGGAAGGGAGCTCTTGGGGATGCTCAGAAGTCGGGAGATATGATTTTGGATTGCGACTGCGTGTTGAAAAAGTAGAGCTGTGACTTGTCGAGGTTTAGGGAGGTTCTTGACGTGTCGGCAAAGTCGGTGAGGATGATTTTGAGCTTGTTGGCCTCTTGGGCAGTGGGGGTGTTCAACAACAATGTGTCATCTACAAATTGACTGTGGGAGGGAGCTGGATGGAGGTTATGGAGAGGTAGACCCTTGAGAGAGCCATCTTCTACCGAGGCTTTGATGTAGCGCCCAAGGCCTTCTGCCATTATGACAAAGAGGAAGGGGTGAGGGGATCCCCTTGCTGAATGCCACGGGTGGGAGAAAATGGCCGGGACGACACTCCGTTGACAAGGATGGAGAAGAAGACTGAGGACGTGAGTTGCATGATCCAGGCTACCCAGATGTTATTAAAGCCAAAGGCTTCAAGCAGGGAGCGTATGTATTGGAAACTTATTCTATCAAAAGCTCTAGAAAGGTCAAGCTTGATGAGCAAACCTGGGGCTCACATTGTCTTGAGTGAGTGTATGACCTCATGTGCTAGGATGAAACTGTCCATTATTTGACGCCACTCCACATAGCCTGCTTGCTCTTTGGAGATGATGAAGGGGAAGATTGGTTTGAGTTGAAGGGAAATAACTTTCGTGATGATTTTGTAGATTACATTCCAGAGTGCTATTGGCCAGAATTATTTGGGATGTGTTACCCTTTCTTCCTTTGGAATTAGAGTGAGGAAGGTGGCATTGAAGGCCGAAAGAACTTGCCCATAAGTTCTAGATTCCTCAACTACTTGCCAGACTTCTTCTCGGATCAACGACCAACAATAGTGGAAGAAGTCTGTTGTTAAGCCATTTGGCCTTGGGGCTTTGCCAATGGGCATCTCTTTGACTGCTTGACCCACTTCCTCTTGTGTGATTGGCCGAGTCAGTGATTCATTTTGTTCTTTTGTGACCAGGGAGGGGATGTGCCTTGTGATCTTGCGAATAGCTGATGTTCGATCCTTTATGGGTTCAGTGAGAAGATCTTTATAGTAGTTTGTCAATTCCTCTTCTATGCTTGTGTGATCCAAGATGGGGTTTCCCTGGTTGTCTTCTAGTTCAGTGATTCTGTTTATGTATCTTTTGTGCACCATGGATCTGTGGAAGAACTTGGTGTTCTTTTCCCCTTCCTTGAGCCACTGTACTCTGGATTTCTGCCTCCAGAGTATCTCCTCTTGCTTTTGTCGTTCTTCTAGTTCTATCTGTAGTTGCTCTTCCTCCTTAATCAAGGCTACCGGTCTTTCCCTTGCAATAAAGACCTGTTGCAGGGCTTCTAGGTGTTGCACGATTTCCTGCTTCCTCTGTAGTATATTTCCAAACACGTTTTTATTCCAATTCTTTAGCTCTCCTTTGAAGTTTTTTAATCTTTGCTGGAATTTATATATACATGTGCCATGGTCTATTTCTGCTTGTTTCCACCAAGATTTGGAGAGGTTTTGAAAGTCCGGGTGGTTGAGCCAGAACTTCTCAAATCTGAAGGGTTTGAGCTTGGGTGTGGCGCCAGTGTCTAACCAGAGAGAGACCGGCCAGTGATCTGAGCCATCTTTTGGGAGGATGTTGGCTTCAAGGACTGAATCATCCAACAATAGTGATTCGGAGATGAGGAAACAATCTAGTCTACTTGCAACATGTTGGTGCCCCGATCTGTGGTTGGACCAGGTGAAGATACCATTTCTAGTTTCTATGTCTATTAAATTAAGTTGATCGATGAGAGTTCTAAACTTCCACTATCCTGATCCAGCCGCTTGGTGCCTCCTGTCTTTTCCTCCAGCGTAAGGATGATGTCGAAGTCGCCTCCTATCAACTAGTGCTCAGATCCCAACAACGACCTAATAGTAGCTGTTCTCCCTATGAACAGATCTTTGTCTTGAGCACTTTGCGGCCCATAAGCATTTGTAATCCTCCCCTCTTTGTTAGAGCCTATGCCTCTGAAGTGGGCAGTGAGTGTGCCCACTGTGGAGAATGGTTGGTCTATGATGACTGTGGCAGGGTTCCATAGGATTGCTAGGCCCCCCGCAACCCCATTTGAATCTGTATGAATGTAATTGCAGGTCCTCCAGCAGCGTCGGAATATGTCCTCCGCTTCATCCCCGACACATTTTGTTTTTTGTAAAAGGAAAATGTCTAGATTCTTTACCCGAATGCTGTCTCGAAGGGTCCTTAGTTTGGACCTTCCATTAAGCCCTCTTATATTCCAAGTGATGATCTTCATCATGATGAGTTGGGGGGTGGATTGAGGTACCCTTCCGTGAGTCTCTGGATCTGCCCTGAGTTGAGCATGTAGTTTCCTACTTCTTTGATGAGTTGGTGTGCGGATTTGCGGCCCCAACGCTTGCTTTTGTGGGAGGTACGTCTTAGCTCAGAGGTTGGGTCTGGGGATATCCCTAATCTTGAGGTGGACCCTGCGGTAGAGTCAATGAAAACTTTATGCACTTTCCTGAGTTGTTCTACCGGGATGGTTTGCAACTCTTTTCTGTTGAAGGCTTCCTCTAGTTTTTCTAGATCTATATCCGCCAGATCTTGTTCATCTAGTTGCATTAGGGTATCCCCTCCATCCTCTGGCTTGTCCACATTTTGCTGGGCTGCTAGGCCTGTTTCTTGGTGTTGTTCCTTGGTTGATTCCGTTTGGGGTTTGGCCTTGCCTTTGTCCTTGTCCTGGTTGCCTTTCTTGTGCGGATTTTCTACATCCTCTTCCTTCGGGAGTTGGTTGAGGATGTCAAAGGAGTTTCTAGTGGGGATTTTCTGAGTGCTTTCTTGATTTTGTTTTCTGGGGGGTTGTTTTTTCCTACCTGTAACTGTGGTATAACCATCCTTTTGCTTCCCCTCCCATGCTTTTGGGTTTTGAGCGTTCAAGGGACAGTCGCGGAAGAGCTGATCGTGCTCATGACATTTTCTGCAGTGGAAAGGGATGTGCTCATAGTCTATGGTTTGATTCCATTCTTCATCCTGGTATTCTAGGGTTACTGAACCTGGAAGAGCCTTCGATATATCCATGTAAACACATATACAGGCTTAGGAAGTGTATTTCCTCTGCTTTGTTGCTTCAGAGGATTTTACATATCTTCCCACTGTGTTTCCTATTCCCATGAGGATTTCCTCCAGCCAAAATTCCCACGGTAGAGAATATAGTCTGATCCAGACTGGTGCCATGGTGAAGTCCTCTTTCTTTGGGCTAAACCGGTCCGTCCAAAACCTGAGGAATAGCCCTGCGTAGTTGTAGAAGTATGGCCCATTGTAAAAATCTTGTCCTTGTCTTCTAAACTGTAGAGGATGATCGTAAAAAACCTCTTTGAACTGAGTTGCACTTCGTAGTCTCCCTTGGGGTTCCACCAGTCTTTGATCCACCTCATAAGGTCCCTTTCGGATGGCCATAGGCCCAAAAACTTGCCTATGAGAGCATGCTCTCTCATGAACTGGGTGTGTTCCCCAACCCTGGTTGAGCTAATGGTGTACCTGGGCGGTTTGTCCGATTGGGGAATGCATTTTCCTGGTTCCCATCCATGAGATGCCTTTGGATGAGACGTGCTTGGCTCCACTTCCATTTATTTGCTGAAGTTCTGTTCCTTGGCTAAGATCTGTTCTCGCAGGTGGGGCGACGGTTCAAAGGTAGGCTGCTTAGCTCTCAATCCTTACCGGTCATTCGTGGCTACGTTCCTGTAAGCCCCTTCTGGGTTCATCTTCTGAGATCAGTAGTGTCGGCCTGGTGCAACACGACGGGCTTAGGTGCGGTGGCTCCGTTTGCAGGAGGAGGTCGGCGCATGCAGGGCTAGGGTTTTCGTTGTCGCTAGGGTCTCCTCTCGTTTGTGTGTGCAATAGGTACAATATTAATTACTGCTTGTTCGAGGCTATACATCTAAAAACACTAGCTAAAGCCTAATAAATATCTATCATATGATCATATTCATCTTCATCAACAAATATATCACAAGATGCATCATTGATTACATTATGCAAAATCCAAATATAGCCTTTATAGATGAGGCTATACATCTAAAAACACTAGCTATCAGAGCAAGCTACTCCTTTTTGTTTCTTGGTGCATGTCCTCGACGAGGTCAGGGTATAGAGAGTTGGGTCTCGAGCTAGTTTCTCTTGAGGACAACCGCTCTCGCCAGCCCAAGTGGTCTCCCATGGCGGAAGAGAAGAGAGACGAGGGAACAGAAGATCCCATCAAGCTGTTGCTCGCGGAAGCCCTCGCGCAACAGAGGAACAAGATGTTGGAGAATTTTACCCAAATCCTTCAACAATTGCCGACAATAACATGCACGTCTTCGTTAAGCAGTCGCTTTGGAGACACTACCCCATTCAAGGTACAAGTCAATTTTAATAAATATCTATCATATGAGCATATTCATCTTCATCAACAAAAATATCACAAGATGCATGTTCAACATTGGATTGTGGATCGGTAGAGGAGGTTTGACTTCTAGTTCCACCTTCATCACTGTAAATATTAAGAGTAACAAGAGAGTTCTAGATTTGGGAATTTGGCTTCCACATTCACCAGTGTGCTGAAACATGCATGTACAGGGCGAAACACATTTCCATTTTGTGAAATTCGTTTCTATAAGGTGGTACGGTCCATAAATGTTTTGTACATGTACAATATGCGTTTCATACCCATACCCACATTTCTATATGTTTCTAAGCTTGGTATGGGATGTGACATTCCTGAAAATTAGTCTTAAGCCTTGTACAGTGAGAACCTATGGTATTTTCATTTTTCTATGTTCCAATAATGATGCATTGCAGTGAAACTTAGTTCTTTAATCATCTTTCTATATATTTAGTCTATATTATGACATCTACCCCTTTAGAGGGGCTATTATGCAGGTTCATCTCTTGACTTTCACTGTTTTAAAATTTGTGTCAAATTTAGTTGCATAAAGTAAATAGCTTCAATAGTCAATTCTTAGTTATAAGTGATATAGCACATACATTGATAATTGGTAGGAAACAACAAAAGATGTGGCACCATAGATGCATTTGAAATTTTGAACCACTGTAGATAAGCATGGGAGTATATATTGATAGGTACCTAGGAGATCACATAGAGAATTGGACTATGAATAAAGAGCAAGTTGAGCAACAGTGATTTTTTGCATAATATAATTCGTATTTTCTCAAAATAAAAGTGCTTACATCTTATAATGATTAATTTTTATGTGCTCACCAATTTACGAAGCTAGACAACAAGGCCTTGGTAACCCTGGTCCCCAATTTCATAATGTCGACTGTAGCCAAATGTCTTTGGTTTTCATTATCGCCAGTCTAGTTCCATCTTAACCTTGGAGCTATCAAGTTTTGAGAATGATCAAATACTTTGCGGTGCAAACTTTTTTGGAGTACAAAAACTTTAGTAAAGGTTTGCACCTTGAGAGGTTTGATCCCTCTCGGTGCTTGATAGATCCGAGGTTTAGATGGATTTACGCTGGTTTTAGTTGTGGGCAGTTGTGCCAAAATTCTATATTCATCAAAAAGTTACAATAAACCAAAAATTATACCATTCAAATTTACTAAGTATCATTAATAATCTAGAAAGTGATATCAAGAATACCACTTCAAAAGTTACACGAGGAATAAGGTGATTCGTAAAAAAATAACAATGTTCAATGATGAAGAAGGTGAATAGGAAGAAAGTAGTAGGATGCATATAATAAATTACTTGTATATTATTGAGTGGTCAATCTCAACTTGTCTTCTTTAGCTTTTCTTTTAGTCATGCCTGCTAACTTTCTCATCTTTTCATATTGATCATATGAGAAAGAGGTTGAAACTTGAAATCAAAGGCCATGCAAACCTTTAACTCGAGATATTGCATTAAAGGTTGTTAAAATTGTAGCTTGGAAGGTGTCTCTGCATAGGCTTTGTGTCCAAGCATGTAGAAGACACATTAATTATGACCCATATCAACAGATTTTATTTTATCCTAAGTTTGTCTTAGGAAAAGCATAATAATTACTCAAATAATTATTATTGGTTTTATAACTCAAATTTCCTAAGTTTTAACCTAGGAAATCAATATTTCACTTAAGTGAACTTTCTTTACTCTTCTAGAAAGTTCTCAAAGGGGGAAATAGAGTGAAAGTGAAAAGATAAAAGGTTGAGGGGATGGTTGAAGGGACACACATTGAGCTGAGAGAGAAGAGGGCAATTTGGCTGAGGAAGAGGTTGAGCTGAATAGCAGAGGAAGAGGTCGAGTTGGAGCTAGGCTAAGCAACAGGAAGAGGCCTGTCGTACAGGCCGTACCAGGCAGCCAAAATAGGCTGCAAGTTGGGCCGTATAGCCCAACTAGGAAAGACCGACCTGGCCGTACAACACAACCAAAAAGGGGTCGCAACCTAGACCGTACAACACAACCAACGCGAGGTCGTACTAGGCCGTACAACCACAACCATTGAGGGCGTACTTGGGCCGTACAATAGTAGCAAGAAAGTGCCGAGTCTGTTGGGCCGTACAGTGGAGAAGGAGAGAAACTCAAGGCTGTAAGAAAATCTGAATATTTTTTGCTATAATTATTTTTCCTCTGAAGCCAATAAATCCCCTCTTTGTTGGTTTTCCCCACATTGGGGTTTCTAGAGTAAAATTTCTGTTATGTGTTTTATGTGCTTGGTTTCATTTTTTGTTGTGCACTGTGTTAAAACTGAACTGTAATTTTTCTGCATAGTTCTCAGATTTCTATATCAGAATTGAAGTAAATCTGGGTGGTAAAATTATTGGCATTAAAATTCAGATTGTAGGGTTTCAAAAGTTTAACATGGTATCAGAGCTCAACCTATGAATACAGAAACCATGTGTGTTTTCAGGAGTAAAATCAGAAGAGGAGGTCGAACAACCAAGGAGGGCCAGTGAGCCAGGGCAACAGAAAAATGGCAAATGCAGGGTAAAGATTTGAGGACAGATTGGAGGGCTCTTCAAACTTCAGTCCATAGAGAGAGCGCATAGCTTTGGTGCTAGAGGAGCAGGGGTTATGGGAGTTTGTTGAGGGAACCCCAACACCCCCAGTTGATCCAACACAACTTGCATCTCATATAAAAAGGATGTGAAGGCAAGAAGGATTATTATTGATGGGGTGAAGGACCATATCATTCCTCACCTGTCAGGGAAGAAGACAACCAAGGAGATGTGGGAATCTTTGACCAAACTGTGTCAATCATACAACTAGAGTAGAAAGATGATGCTCAGAGAAAAACTCAAAAGGGCATCAAATCACAAGACTAAAGCCTGATTCAGAGGGGCAGAATATCAGACATGTTATCGCACAAAATGTAGGTTGGGAAAAGCCCAACCCAAACCGCAAGATGGCAACAACTAGGAGAATACCTATCTACTGTCACCTCAGATAGGTACTCCCGTCACTTTAGAGGTGAAGTGATCACCTCAAGGGGGGAATCTTGGGTGACCCTAGGGGGAAATGAGATGGAAAGTGATACTTATCAATGGATGCCCCTATAGGTCAAGTTGCTAAGTGGAAGATGGCTTTGATGACACGTCTCGGAAGTGGTTTAAGGCTGCCAAGTCTTTGAGTACCAGTGCAAAGTGTTTGTCCCTGCCCGAGACACAAGAAAAGCCAAGTATATGAGCTATATATTAGGTGGACAAGCAAGTTAAGCTTGCTGTCCCTATTTGCAGTAGTGAACAAATATATATATCAGCAAGTAAATAGTTATTAGAGCTGCTAAACAAATGCTAAAAGTCTACCAAATGATGCAAGAGATAGGCTAGCTAAACC
>ML787208.1:78816-96511 GCA_009831015.1 Picea engelmannii | reverse complement strand
TGAGTGAGGGAATGTGCCACATATCAAGAAACTCAAGTAAAACGCCACCACTCAAAGGTAGGAGAAGTGAGAGGACGCCACCTCTCGAGAGGTAGGCACATCTCTTCATGAGTGCACCACCTCTTGAGAGGGAGGGCACACCTCCTCTTTGGAAACTCCACTGACTCAAGATAACTTGCCACATAACTCAACTCCAAGCTCACTTAACTCGCCCTCAAGTGCCACTCACTCATAGTGAAGAGTAGTGAACTAGAGACAAGCTAGAAACATGTTTCCGACATGTTTCCTAAATAATAGGGAGTTGATTTATTTGTCTTTTATTCACCTTTTTTGAGTAAAATTGATTTTTGATGAACAAAAGTCGTTTTTTCTCTTGAAAAATGGGGTGCATAGGTAAAAGTTTAAAACGGGTATTTTGGTTTAGAAAATGATACCCCCCCAAGGCATATAACACCTCCTAGTACCACTTATTTAATATTTACATCAATTTACAAGGAAAATTTCCATCTTACGAGAATTTTTTAATGCTAGAAAAATATTAAAAAATCCTAGGGGGACCTAATGCATGTCCATAAGATTCTAGATAAATGACTAGCATGGTAATATACATTAGACACTAGACTCAGACAAACACACTAAGGCCTAACCATTAGGACACACTCCAACTTTGGAGGAAGTGAGTGAAAAAACTTAGAAAATTATAAATCGCTAAAAAACAAGATATAGTTAACAAGTGAAAAAAAACACTCTAGAGTATGCACTAATGACCAAGTCTTAGGGAGCTGAGTCTTTTACATAATAGAGACATTATGCTAACTCATTTTATTACAATCACCCCATGGGGGTATGGAACATGCATAAAAGAAGAAGAAGAAGAAAATTTTGAAGGGGCCATAATGCCCGATTGGACTTCTAAACTCTGATTTTGAACAAGTGCCTTGTTAAATCTTTGCGGATCATCGTCAGTCCGTGCAACTAGGGAGGTAACAATTGGCTACATATGGGGACGTGTGCTTGATCTTTGGAAAGCATGCGAGAACCTCAGAATTTGTGATCTGCAACATCAACAAATGTCTCGCCAAAAGAATATCAGTGGCACATGAAATATACATAAATCATCATGAAATACAAGTTGCACATATATAATATACAAAAATAATGTTGAAATGAAGAAAACAAAATGATGAAGAAGTAAAGGTAAAATACAAGGAAGAAGGGTTAGAGTAGACTATTTTACAATGGATGCCCCCTGGGTATCAGATGTTACCATTGAAGAACACTTCAAGAAGCTGCCCATTCATTGGTAGATTTAGCTTTATGTCGTCCAATTGGCTGGGATGAGTTGTCAAAGGACCTTTGTACTTTACCCTTACTTCTGATATTCTGATGGAATGCTTTTCTTCTGGTTTTCATCCAACTCAACCATCTGATCAATATTTCTCTAAATCTTATCTTGTAAAGTTTCCTTTGCGCCATGGGGAATAACTTATAGTTTATCTTTCTTAACTTTTCCCTGAATGGATTAGCTTATTCCTTGATAGGGATGGTATGTTGAATAACATCTTCATTACAAGCATTAAATTCATCATGAGTAAAGGAAAAAGCATCCCTATGATCCTTCACAAGATTTATTGAATATTTTCTTTCTTTTTCTGAAGTACTTTTCTTCATTTTTTATCATCCCGGGATCTCGATTTGATTCAACATTCAATTCTACGTGATCACTAGGTTTTTCGATTTCTTTTTTCTTTTTGTTCTTGTCATTTCTGTCGGAGATCTGCTTGTCATTGATGCAGATTTGCCAAGGATCTATGTTGATTGGAATGGATGGCCCAAAAATTGATTCTATTTCATCCAGACCACTCACTGACTCATCTGATAGCTGAAAAGTTGAAGCCGACACTGCTGACACAACTGACACATATGACCCAGTGCTCGGTTCTGAATGTGCTTCATCAAAATTCATTTCCCTTGGAGTTTCCTCAAGAAATAAACCATCAAAGGAATCCATCTTTCTAATTCTTCTTTAATGGGTGCTAAAAAGTTGGTCAATATTGCATTGTTCCCAATATCCCCTAATTCATAAACAAGTTCATTCATAGGTTCTTTGGGATTTTCTACATGGTATCTCCTTTCCTGTTCTCTGTTAAGTCTGACAAAAGTGTTATCAGAAGTTGGGATGGTAGCATATGATAAATCCATTTGAAGACTACCCCCCAAACTTGCACTCCACTTCCGAGACAAGAGCACACCCCATGCATTTGGCACATTTATGACAACAATATCCATTAATACTGATATATCCGAGTAGACTGCTAGGTGCACTTGAAGATCTTTTATTAGTCCATGGACCTTGATTTCGCTTGAGTCCATGGCACAAACATTGCGGTAAGGTCTTGAGATCTCCAAGTTTAATTGTTCCATGACTTTCCGAGTCATGACATTTGATGAAGCACCTGAATCTAACATGCAGTTATGAAGCAAAAGATTATTAACCAATAAAGAGGTGTAGAAAGGTTGAATGCTTCCATTCTCCTTATTTTGATCCATAGTTTGCAATATAATAGGGGCATCTTCACATGGTTCCATGCATTTTTAATACTTTTTTCTTTAGGACCCTCTATGGCTTTTATTAACTTTTCTTTCTGAGAGGGTATCTTTGTGAGCTCTACTACTGGAACCAAGACTTTAGCATTTGACACCCAACCACCCAAGTCGATGTTTAATTCTGATGTTGGAGGAGAGATTGCTTTGAGAATGTTTTGATTAGTCTTAGTTGGATTTTCATTCCCTTTCTGTTGATATGCCACTCCTTTATATCTTGCCATCTCAAGGATCTGTTCAGGTGTGGGATTTTCATTAAATAATAAAAACCTTAGTGACATTGTAATATTTTTTAATTACATCCTTTGAAGTTTAACTCCTTTCCATTGTTTGAACCCAATCATCCATGGATAAAGAATGAGTTTTTCCCATTACATTGATTTGATTTGAATGCCCTGAGTATCCTACATAGTTATTCGATTTTGCAAGCCTAGCTTCATTTATCTGAAGGAATCTCGGACAAGTGGACTCCTCATGGAAATCGTTACAAGCTCTACAAAAAGGAGGAGCTCTCATTGAAATCGTTACAAGCTCTACAAAAAGGAGGAGCCTCATGCTCCACCAAATTTGTGGCTTCAAGATGATTAGGAGGCCTTTGATCTTGTGGAGGCCCCTTTCTTTGCCATCTTTCATTATTTGGCCTAGGCTGAAATCTGTTGGCTTGTGATCTTTCCATGGCAATCAAATTATTCTGCATGGCATTTAGTTGACTTGCATGGTTAGCTTCCATGGCCTTGATTACTTCAGTTAACTCTTTTAAGGGGCTGTTATAAGACTCTTTACTATCTGTGCTAACTGTTTTTTTCTTAGGCTCTGTCTACTTTGAAGAACCACCCATGGTAAAACCCGGTAAATTAAACCTTCCTAAGGCTTGCATGTTCATATCAACTTTTATAGCTGTCTCTTGAGCAATCCTTAGGTTTGCTGTCTCTTTATCTCTAAGTTGGTAGCACATTTTCCCACTGAAAGCCTCTACATAGTAGATGAGGATAGAAGCATTTGGAGGTTTGATATCTTTGTGAAGGCTATTGATCAATTTCATTAAACCTCTTGTTGAATTCCTCCATAGTTTCATTCTCATTCTTCTTAATAGTATTTAGGGCAACTAACAAATGACGGTGTTCTTTCTTATCCCCCCATTTCTCTATAAAGGCACCTATCAACTCTTTTACGATTTTAAACTTATTATCTACAAAATCTGAAAACCAGTCAAGAGCATCTTCTTCTAAGGACAAGACAAAGAGTTTCATTTTAACATATTCATTTGAGACATTGCCACACCATTTATGGACACAATGCGTAAAAGCTCTAATATGTATTTTAGCACTTATAGCATTATTGCCTTGAAAATATGACAACTTATCTAAAGGTTTTTCCGGAATTGCTTGAGGATAACCATTTATTGCAGAAAAATCAGATGGTTTAGAAAGATCATCCATTTCTAAACTAGAATTATTAAATAACAAATGTATATTAGAAATGGACTCGGATCCGAGATTATCAAGGATCCTCCAACAAAAAAGTTTGTTTAACCTCCTATAAACATTTTTGGGTTCATGAATGAAGTCAAGCAAAGCTTGTCAATTCCTTCTTGTAGAATACTTTATCAACTTATTTTGAAGTGGAGTCGCCAAATGATCGAGTCTATTTCTAATAAACAAGAAGCATCAAACAAAGCAAAAAAAACAAGAAAGGAAAACCATAAGTCGTATTTCGGGAATAGAAAGATTTATCCTCGGAAAAGGCGCCAAAGTATGTCGTCGCCTAATCCACATCCGGGTCACGTGGAAGAAATCTTCAATCCACTGGGTGTGGCATTGGGGGAAGGTCTTGAGTCGGGTAGTTGTCACCTGACACTCGACTCTCTGTCCAGGCTAATTCCTAGCAAAGCCAAGGAGGGTAGTCCCTAATAAAAGAATCTAAGGCTTGATTAAGCTAGATTTAAGAAATTCTAGGAGTTAATGAAATCAAAAGCAAGTACAACTAATCTAGCAACATATAATGACACAAATAGAGATTGCTTATGCGATAGATATTAAGCAGATAAAGTACTTCAACACAAATGATAATACTTGAGAGTAAATGAGAGTACTTGAAAACAAATGACAATAAACAAATATAGATATTGTAGACCAGTGCCAAAAGTAAGAATGTTGCTACAAGATGAATGTGATGCAATGCTCTTGGTGAGTTTTATTAGTTAAAGATGATTGGTTGAATTTGTGGGTTAATTCATTGAGATGGACCGATAGTGCAAGTCCACTCACGAGTGCATGGAGATTGTAAGTGTGAAATTGAAATCTAAACTAAGGTGTGTTTCCTTCAGGTACTATCCCTCAAATGGGTACAAGCAGGGTTGCAAGGAGTTCCAACAGGGAGAGAACGGATCTCAATGAGTATCTCCCTGAATTCACAAGTCAATTTGTCGGTATGATCCTGTATCGAGCAATAGTATTTGACGATTTTCCCTAGTTAAAACTACTGCACACGAATCAAATCCCTCTCTGGTTCGTGCCAAGATCCAGCAAGCTGGCGAGGCCGAGAGCATATAAGGGAAATGGCGGGGAAGGTTCGTTACTTTGCAAAATAAAATACTGAAAATGAAACTAAGATAACTAGTCTAAGAAATTGAATGTTTTGTGGTGCTTGGGTTTATTTTAGATTTGTTTAATCTTGCTACAATGAAAAAGAACACATGCAAAAGACAGTGCAAAAAAGGAGACAATCCCCCCGGGCGGTGGGGGGATGAGAGGCCTAGTGGGTGATCCCACTGTTGCTTTTGAGTTACAATCCATTTAGAAGAATGTTTGATGGTCTTTTATAGATTTAAGACCATGCAAACTTAGGGAGAAAAATGATATTGGAAGAAGGTTAGGTGCCTTGGGGGGTTCTAGATGGTTCAAATCCACAAAATTTGGGCCGAGTATCCCCTTGGTTGTTCATCAAACCTGCAAAAACAACAAGCTAATGTGGAGGAAGGTTTACCCAAAACTGATTTTGGACAGCCTGCAAAAGGTGTTAGACTTTATGCAAAAAATACCAAATGAAAGCTTATGGAATAAGTTAGCAAAAACAGACCAATAAAGAAAGCTAAAAGCAAGCCTTCTTAGTGATTTTTGTTTGCTGTTAGAGATAGCAAACAATAAGGCACTAAGATTGCCAAATAAAGAATTAAAGCTCTAAAAAATTTACTCTACTTTTAGCCTTAAGATTTAGATATGAAATACTTTCTAAAAAGTGAGTTCTAATGGTAGATCTAGTTTTAATTATAGCAAGTGAAAGTGCAATCTAGATCGAACAAGTATGCAAGCAAAAATAAAATCTTCTCTTGATTTACAAATTGAAATTAAGATCTACTTATGCATGTGAAGAAAGTAACCAAGAAAATCTTTAATTTTTTGTGAAGGAGAGAGAGAGAAGCTTGGTGAGTTTGGAAGCCTTGGGCAATGGAGTTTCCCAGTGGAATGATGAGGGACTATGTCTTCAATAATCTTGGTGTATGTAGGAGGTACAAACTAGTCCCACTACCTCTCCAAGTATGAGAACCTGTAAACTTATTATACTTGCAAGAAAACTGTGTGCTTGGTGTTACCTACAAAAGAGACTTGAAAAGCATGTTAGTCAACCAAAACATGCATGCAAATCAAAATCATTAAAATAGACAAACAATAGGATTTAGAAAGAAACCTAGCTTAAAGAATCTTATCCAACTGGGTGATAACACCCCTTCAAAGGCCAAACTAACTATTGAAAAGCAAGAAAATTAATTATCTCATAAATTTAAATCACATGACAATAAGCATCCACACAATAGCACAAGCCACCTTCTTGACCTCCAAATCCTTTTTTATTCCAAAAGAAATATATTACAGCAATAGTACAACAACAAGCAAGCCCAAACTCTCATTAGCTTAAGAGTGGAGAGGGTGCTTGAATATATAGCAAGTGGGGCGACTTTCCCAAGGAGGGAGGGCACACTTCCCAAGATGGATTAGCCATATGTGAGTGAGGGAAAGTGCCACATCTCAAGAAACTCAACTCAAGCGCCACCACTCAACGCTAGGAGAAGTGAGAGGGCACAATCTCTCAAGAGGTAGGCGAATCTCTCCATGACTGCGCCACCTCTTGAGAGGGAGGGCGCACCTCCTCTTTGGAAACTTCACCGAATCAAGATAACTTGCCACATAACTCAACTCCAAGCTCAGTTAACTTGCCCTCAAGTGCCACTCACTCATAGTGAAGAGTAGTGAACTAGAGACAAGCTAGAAACATGTTTCCAACATGTTTCTTAAATAATAGGGAGCTGATTTATTTGTCTTTTATTCACCTTTTTTGAGTAAAATTGATTTTTGATGAGAAAAAGTCAATTTTTCTCTTGAAAAAGGGGGACATGGGTAAAAGGGGTATTCTGGGTTAGAAAATGATACCCTCCAAGGAATACAACACCTCCTAGTACCACTTATTTAATATTTACTTCAATTTACAAGGAAAAATCTCATTTTACGAGAATTTTTAATGCTAGAAAAATATTAAAAAATTCTAGGGGGACCTAATGCATGTCCATAAGACTTTAGATAAATGACTAGCACGGTAATATACATTAGACACTAGACTCAGAAAAACACACTAAGGCCTAACCATTATGACACACTCTAGCTTTGGAGGAAGTGAGTGAAAAAAACTTAGAAAATTATAAATTGCTAAAATGTAGGATATAATTAACAAGTGAAAAAAAAACTCTAGAGTTTNCTAGTTATCCCTAGATATCGGGGATAACAGGCCTAACCATTATGACACACTCTAGCTTTGGAGGAAGTGAGTGAAAAAAACTTAGAAAATTATAAATTGCTAAAATGTAGGATATAATTAACAAGTGAAAAAAAAACTCTAGAGTATGCACTGATGACCAAGTCTTAGGGCGCTGAGTCTTTTACATAATAGAGACCTCATGCTAGCTCATTTTATTACAATTCCCCCATGGGGGTATGGAACATGCATAAAAGAAGAAGAAGAAGAAGAAAATTTTGAAGGGGCCATAATGCTCGGCTGGACTTCTGAACTCTGATTTTGAACAAGTGCCTTGTTCAATCTTTTTGGATCATCGTTAGTCCTGCCTGGTGCAACTAGGGATGTAATAGAATCAATCTCAGAAGTGGAATAGACCTCTATATTAAATCCAATACGTCCGCCCTTTTCATTTTCATAAGCGAAGACAAACAAATGAAGCAAGCCTGTATGGTCGCTGAGCAAGTATAGAAAGCCATCCACATCAACTTGGTTATAAGTTTTAGTGATAAATTGTCTGATAGGTACTTCTCTAAATTCAGACGTACTGCAATAAACAATTGTCTGTTCACCATTGATGATAACCCCTTCCAAAGGAGTTGGACTAGATATTAATGGACCAACAACATTACCTAGACTAGTGTTGCAAGGAGCACCCCCCCCGCCCCCGCTCCTAGGCTCGAAACCATGCTTCGAGCGGGAGTGTGCTCTGGGCAGTTTTGGGACGCTCCCTGCCCTTTTAGGAGTGCCACGCTCCCTGAGACACTCTTGGAGCTTGGGAGCGTGCTCCCAAGGCGTTCCCTGAATGCTCCTTGGGCACTCCCTAGACACTCCCTAATGGTAATGTTAAATTCTTAAAGTAAAAGTGACATTTCCTTTATCTTTCATTTTTATCCTTTTACTTTTTTTTTTAACATTAATATTAATTGTTTTAGGATGTTTGAGAGTGGTTCCAACCTCATTAGACTTCATATGGAGAAAATAGAATTTCATATCCCATTCAAAATTCAACCGACTTAAACAGTTTTCAGGATTTCAGGATTGATGGGATTGCAACATTTTCACTGGATTCTATCACGTATGAGGGTATGTGATTGGCATTTAATCAAGAGCACCAAGCCCTTTAAGTACCCCAATGTTGCTGGTGTTGATTGTTGAACTCCTTTGTCATGGCCTTTGCAAAAATGTACCCTTCACTCAAACCAGAATCATTGATTAGGCGTGTTCAGTTTTTTCTACCGCTAGGATTAGGTGGTTTCATCAAAATTGGGTGGTGTCGACTGATGTCCCTAAAGGATCGACATAGAAGCAAAGGCTAGGCAAGAGGCAAAGGATGAAGGATGATGCTATGGATGTGGATCCCAATATAAGCGATGGTGGAACATTGCTTGTCATTTAACTGTTCTTGCTTGTTTATTCGTAATGCTTTCTTTCAAAGTTTCAATATAATCATTAATATACTATGGATGGCATTTCTAACTTCATACTAATGTAGTATTCATCTACAAGCACAAATATGCATGTTTTCATATATTCTGCAGCTAATTTGTCTTTCTGCATGTTTTTTTTGAATATAAACACAATATATATATAAAACTGACGCTCCGGGGACGCTCCGCTCCCAAGGATTTTTGGAAAATGATGCTCTGGATGTTCCCGCTCCATTCAACACTGGCCCAGACTGTTCTGTGACTAAGGATCCTCAGGAAAATCTCTTTTCTTTAGAGGAATCTCATATTTCTTGACATGCCACGCATCTTTGTTATTAATTCCATCAGACACCCTGTCTTTCTTTGAAATGGACTGTGAATGCATAACCCCCGCCACTGTTATAGGAGGAAAAGAAATGACTGTATTGTTACTGCCAGTAGATATACAAAAACTGGGACAAGGAGTTTGCTCCATCTTAGAATTTTGCTGCTGGGAAATGAGGCTTGCTCCAGGTACATTATCCACAGCTAGAACAGGGGCCTCTCTCAAAATTTGATTGTCATAACTTTGGACAGGAAGGCAGGTGCCTGAAAATGACAATTTGGAGCATGGTTCTGCTGGGCTGTAGACTTCCTGGTAGGTGTTGTAAAGAGGGTTACCATTAAACATGTGAGGAAAAGACCTCTCCAAGAGTTAGACAAGATATACTCATCGAAGATATTTGAGTTGGGGGTCATTTCTTTGCTAAGACTGAAAAGCTTTGATGACTGTTCTTTACCCTTCTGCTGATAGTCCTCGTCTAAATGGTGGGTTTTCTTTTGCTGCACATATGGGTCAGATGTGGTGATGTCATTGTTTACCTCAATTCTGGAATCCAAGTTGTGGGTGCAAAGGTCACCTTGTTTACTTGCAAAGCATGGATACACTGTCTTCAATATGAGCATCCGCAACAAAAGGGAAGAACCTCTCTGCTTGTATTTCTTGAAGTAAATCTGCCACATGAACAGCCCTGTGCTTCTCTTTATCACGGTCATTATCAGCATCGAAAATAGGAGGACCATCAAAATGCACTACATAAGTTTTATGTCTGTTTTGTTCAAATTCAAGTGGCAAATCTCAGCTGATTAATACATCATCACAAGTGCCCATGGTTCTATCACATTCATTTTCTGCCCAAACAGAATGAGAGAGAGTAGTTTACTTCTTTAACCTCAGGAAAATTTTCAGATTCCATCAGGCTGGTATGTCTCTCAATCTTAGAAAAATTTTGATCATTGTTTCCATCTGCATCTGGGGCACATTTACTATCTGACTGCTCTTGTAGTGCAACACAGTGATAGGCATGTGGCATACCCCTGTCATCATATGCTAAGTCCTGTAGGCAGGCTGCATTACTGGTGGATGGCAGTTTATCATGGCGTATAATTGCTTCATTATTTGGACTGAGAGTGACCTGATCTCCGTCATCCACATTTATTATTTTATTATGCAAGACAGCAGGGCTTACATCACCATGGACTTCCAGACTTGTATCATGCCCCTCATGCCCATTATCTTCAATTAAACTTTCCATGGAATTTGAACTATATACTTGTTTCTTGATAATGATAGGTTCTGCTATGGAGCTGGAAATGTCCATGGGCTGCTCACATACTGCCATATCTTTGTCAACACTGGAAGTTGAAGCCAAGACCTGATCTACCTTTGAATCTGGGATGTCTTCTTCTGGATTTCCCCATTCATCATCTGCAATGTCAAGATCTAGCAGCTCTCTAGATAGAATGATGGGTTGATAACTGTCCAGGGGGTCTTGATGAGGCTTAAACTGTGGATTCACACTTGTTGGCTTCCAATACTTCTTCTCTACAACAGCAACTAATGAATTCACTGCATCATATTTTTCAGTCAGCTTGACAAGCAACAGATCTGTAGGATTATTTTGATATGCCTGAAAAACGTCATCAAATATTTTTCTTCCTTCAAGACCAAGTTCAAGCAAAAAATCCCTCAAGCTGCTGCTCGCAATCATGGACCCAAAAACTGCAAACAGTATTGATAAAACTTGAAATTGAAGATATACCCTTTCGACAATACTTGTCAAACCATTCTGCTGCACCTTCTTCCACAGTACAGGCAAACAACTTCGTTATAATGTCTTTGTGGACAGTATTTAGGTCTGCTATAAAATCCATGAAATCCCTAATGTGTTGAGCAACTCTATGAGGTTGTCCATTGAAGGTTAGGATTTTTCAAGCAATTTCAATGGAGGAGGCTTGTTTGGATATCCAGGAATCTCACTGAAATCCAAAGGTCCAAATGTAGCATCCATATTTTATTTGAAATCTTCAATAGAAGTAACTGAAATCTGGAAATGCATGCATATCTTGTACCAATATCAAAGGTGGAGTTGCCAAGATGAGATTTCCTCGAAGGCCTTCAAGATCGATGGATGTGCTCACCTCTACACCCAACAATGTCTTAAAAAATCTGTAAGGAACAAGGGCTTTGTCCCTTCATGGAGTCGCCATGTGAGAAGGAGATCTTCAATACAACACTCTCACAAATGTGTCATGAAGCATAGTCTTCAAATTTCTGGGAGAATGGACTTTATACCAGGCAACGATGCCCTATAATATTACCTCTCAAATTGTACGTAATGATAAAAGCCTTAATCCACAAGCTACAACTTAAGGGGCAACTATTAGGATGGTCACCACGGTCACCTAAGCAACCTATCCTCTTCACTTTGGGCCGGTTCTCCTCCAACTCAAGGGGGGTATCCCTAGTAGGATTTCTAAAGCTACTCTCACTTCACCTTGTGCCTCATTGAGTAGCTCCAGTAATCCTACTAGGGATACCCCCCTTGAGACAGAGGAGATCCAGCCTAAATTGAAGACGATAGGTTGCTTAGGCGACAATGGTGACTGTCCTAATAGTTGCCTCTTGAGTTGTACCTTGTGGATTAGGGATTTTATCATTAAGTACAATTTGAGAGGTAACAAGGTCTTCTTAGGCCTTGGAGAATGTGCTAGTTGCAACGTGTCACCCTCTCAAGATAGGGCTCTCCAAAAAGGTCCCTTTAATCACTTAAAATTGCATAGAAAACTTCTTAATTGGTGTGGCCTTGATCATTGTGCAAGAGGTGGTTAAGGGTTCATTAATCCCCTTAGGAATATGGAGCACTCCTCTATTCTTGAGAAGTGTTCTTTGAAAAGAGTGTAGAAGAAGCTTTGGGAGCACTTTGATCGTGTCTTCATCCATAAAGCTTCCAAAAGAATGATGCACTCTTGGAACATGTGCCATTCTTTGCCTTGGATAAGGTGCGTCCTTGAGAGATGTGCAAGTAGTGGGAGTGCCCTCATTAATTAGCCCATACATAGAAAAAATAATAATGAATGCCCTCGAGAAGTGTGCAACAATGCCATGTCTCTTGTAGCTTTGACCTTTTGATCAATCAAGACATTATTAATCATGTTTCAAGAAGTGGTGCGACCTTGGAGAATGGGCAATTAGTGGATGAGAGTGTTTATGGTCACCCTTAGATCTAGGACAATAAAACACTAAACTAATCCTCCAAATGTGGGTGCCCTAGATAGATGCGCAAAACCTTCGTGAAGCTTGGTCACCCTTATTAATTAGTGCTCAACACATGTTCCATAAAATATATTAAACTTTCTCTAAAGGTGGAGCTCTTCCCTAGTCTTAGTGTTTGATGCCATGAAACCCTCCTTGGATGATTTGGTGCTCCACCTATAAAGATGTGCTTGATATCGTAGATGTGTTTTGTATACTATGCATCCACATCTAATGCAATGCGCCCTCCTAGGAACTTCAATGGTGTGAAATGCCTCCAAATATGTGGATTAGGCCTCAAACACTATGATATGCACTCTCGATGAACACATATGCATGAAAATATGTAGATAAGGGCTCCAAAAAATGAATCTCTAACTCTTGTGCAACCATGCCTCCAAATGTGTAAACTCAACCATCAAACATGCCTTAAAATATGCAAACATCGTCTAAGCTTGTGAAAGAAAAAGGTGATAAACAAGAGGATGGTAGAATTATGCTCCTTAAATCTACATATCCCTATTATAGTGCTGCTGAAAAGAATGTCTCAAAATGCACCTGCATTGTGGGTGGTAAAACATTGAAAAATGATGTGCAAATCTGTGTCTTTTGTGGCACTAGGGGTTGCTTGACTACTATAACATTTCTTGTTTTAGTTTGCAAGTTTACTTCATGGATTTTTGCTAGCAACCTAGGCGACTATAGATTGACATCTTTTAATTACCTATTCAGAGATACGGAGGAGAGGGTCGACATCGATACAAGGTGTCTGGGATTGCTTGACACTTTGCATTTAAAACGACGTCCAAATCTGTCTTTTGTGGTACTAGGGGTTTCTTGACTACTATTACATTTGTTGTTTTAGTTTACAAGTTTACTTTGTAGCTGTTTGCTAGCAACCTTGATCCAGTGATTGTCATCTGGCCATTGATTCTGCGTTGTTTCTTGTTTTCTTGTGGTTTACCATTCTTTATGAAGATCTAGAAAACATTTTTTCGATTTTATTGTTTGTATCATGCAACAAAAAAGAAAATACAAGTTTGATATGCATCGCCTTTTACTGTGTTGTTTGATCTGTGATTCTAAAGTTATTTGTCTCAACAAGTTATTGTAATAAGTCAACTGACATGCAAAAACATCTCTTAGGAAATGGATAAAATGTTGGTGTGGCTTAATGCATAGAAAGTTTCCAGGGGTTTTTACAAGATTCTCAAGCAGCTCCACAAGGGGCATGGGAAGGCAAGGGAATTCAATCCACATAAGGAAGTGCAATCTACCAGAGGTGCTAAGAAAGGAATCATTGAACCAATGAAGAAAGACAATATGAAGAAAGACAATGGGAATGTGCTTGGACATCCAAGGGACTCTTCTGCTGAGATAATTAGCGGGCTACACAACAACAAACTTGAAAAGGGAAATAACCTTTGGTGAGAGCACAAATTGAAATTATTGTCTGATCATATATCCTTGAATTTTCACACACCCAATTATCTGGTTAATATCTCAGGCAATGTTCACCTGGGGAAACAACCATAAGAGACTCACATAAAGAGAGTATGGTTTGCTATGTTGCCACATGCATCCAGATAAATATTTGATTTGATGAGCATTTCGGGTTTGGAGAAATTACTTCAAGATAGGCTATTGTTGCCTTCCTAAAGGTTGGCAATGAGAAGAGATGATTGCAAATGTTATTTACAGGTAGTAGACGTTTGTTTCAAAAGATGTTCAACCTTTCTTCTGCAACTTCTTAAAAAAATGGTATTGACCCTAGTAGAGGTTCTTTGATTACTTGTTTTAGATGACTAAGTTTAAAAATTTGAAAAATACCCTATTACTGCATAGCATAGTTATGTTAGAACTACATGGTTTCTGTATGGATTTTAGAAGCTAGAAAGACCCTGAATCCATTGTTCACTCACAATGCAGAATCTTCTAATAGTTTGAAAATATGAAGATGGATACATCCTGATGTAAATGAAACTAGCTTTTTCACAACCTACTGCTTAAAATCTGTAAAAACTATTCAATTCAGAAAATGTCCAGTAAATTGTTTTCAAGATATAATTTACATTCGGATCTCAGCAGAATAATCTATCTTTGTAAGAAGATAAAATAGGAACTATCTATCATTTAAAAATCAAGCACCCTGTATGTGAAACGACAAATTGGGAAGGATGCTATGCAAAGATGCTTGTTTCACGCAAGAACGAAGCTCTAAAATTAGAACAAACACTTATAACCAAGTTTTGGAGTATGATAGAATAGCATGGATTGCAAGTTGTTTGGGTAACTGTTGAGAATCTTGGATATCCCTGTAAATTTGACCAACTCCATTGCCATGTTGAGTCGTGCAGACACAATGGGAGCACTGATAAGGTAATGGTTTCAGGATGAATTCTCAAACACATTACATGAATGTTTCTGCTAACAGTTCTCAACATGTTGCTTGACATAATTTAACTGTCATTGGGGTAAGATAAACTCAAACTTGGCTTCCTGGTTGAGTAGTCAACCAAAATCCATGGTCTCTGACATTAGCTTATTTATATAAAATGCAAGGAACAAATGTGAGTATTTTCCAACGTCTTGAAGTCCACTATACAAAGTTCTGATTATGATGATTGTTTCAGGCAATGCTAAGTTACTACAACTTCATTTCAGTGTTGTGAGGTTTTCTGTCATTTTAATCTTTCTTCTTGTTTGTTCAAACTTAGAAGCTTTGCAATTTGATATTGGCAGGAAAACGTGATCATGAAGGGAAAAAGGATGGAACCATTATGAGGAAACTAAATAAGAGCAATTCAGTCGCAGATGTTATGAAGAAAGGAAATGTTACTAGTGCTTTATCACACCAATCTCCTTTAATTGAATCCTTCTATCCGAAGTTCAAGAAGGAAAAAGTAAATTCAAGCTTGGATGAATGCCCTGTACCTGATCAAAAAGATAGTGAAGATGATTCTGAGGAGGTACTTATCTTCAAAAGAAGAAAACGTATGCCTGAAGAAAAGTCAAAAGCGTGTTCAAGCTCAACACCGGCACCTGAGGTTGAACAGATAGTGCATAAGGGATTGGGACTGAAACGACAGCAGTCAGACAATGTTGTTGGCTCTGGTACCTGTGAGAATGATTTTAATGTCATTATCAAATGGAAGGACTGGTATGCATTTGAGGAAGAAGACGATGAAGCAGGTGTGGAACCACTGGTCAATAAAAGGCAAGAGCGAAGAAGACAAGAAAAGATGTTGAAGCATGCCAAAATACAAACAGGGGACAGTGCAGATGTTCCAATGGAGACCACAAGATGTGAAGATTATGATGAAAATGCTCATAATCACATATTTGAAGCAGGTAGGAACACCTTGTCTCTTTCAGACTCAGCTGTCTATAAAACTACACCAGTAGATGAGATCCACCCACAGATAAGTTTGATGCAAACAGATCTTCCTAGATTAGATAACAGCAGCAATACAGGCATGGTAAAGAGTAGTTCAAGCTTGAAGTGTGTCAGTGCAAATCTGACTTGCAGTGGCTTCTGCACATCAGGTTGCAACAAATTGTCACTTTCGTCTAATGATGGTATGAGAATTGAAGCGTGTCTTGAAAGAGAGGGTTCTTATCCCAAAGATGTTGAAAAGCTGGGTTTTCAACCTCCTATCAGTAAACCCATCCCTACCAGTGTCTTGGAAGTGACAGCATCTCATGATTTGGTTACAATGGCAAAGTCGAGTGACTTTCTGTCTAGAGGTTTTTGTGTGAAAGAGCAGGGTAAAACATCTACAGTGGTTTATAAGAAGGAAATGCTCCATGAGGCTCTGGACTTGGATAGGGTAATTGATGATTTAATTCAACTGGATGATACACCTGGAGATGATGTTTCTTCCAGGGTGCAATCAATAGAGAACGAGAAAAATATATCCATTAGAAATTCCTTCAGTAAAAATATTAAGACACCTAAAGGAGGTAGTAGTACATCGGATAACAGCTTAGAAATCTCTGACAGTCTATCTAAGGAAGATTGCCTTGAGAAGTTAAACTCTGCTGACTTTACTAATAAAGTGCATGAAAGAACTAATGAGGTCGGGGAAAAGAGGATTGGAACATTTCACTATTTAAATGGAAAGTCCAAGAGAGAACAAACGGAGAGCAGGCCAAAACAGATTCCCAAATCTAGAGATGATGGTAATATTCTTGTGCTGTACCTGTTTTTATTTAAAGCTTTTTAGTCTCTCTTTGCATCTGTATTAAAATTTTAAACATTGTCTTTTTTTACTTTTTAGCTCTCAACTATGGCCTTTTCTCATGTGGATTGTTAAGGGTGCAGTAATATTATCTCTGTCTCCTTTGTGTGAAATGTAGTAGTACCGAGTTGGCAAACTTGGTCGTCTTGTATACTTTTTTGCATCCTTGGTTCAGGATTTGGGCCTTAATTAGTGCTAACCCAAGCCTAGCTCTGTTATCCAAGAAGCCTGTTTATAAAAGGTTGAAATGCAAAGCAAAAACAGAAAAAAAAAATATAGAAGTAAAGCTAATCCCCAGGTACTAGACTGCCCTAATCAATACTAACCCATCAACTAAAAAAAGGGAAAGTAGTTAATAAGAAAAAATATAAATATAAAAGAGAAGAAAGGCGAGTCATGGAAAAGCAGTAGAGCAGAAGTGCAAGTAGGAACTACTCAACAACTAAGCAGAGGAGAGACAAACTCATAGCTTCTTAGGGACAGATTTAAGGTTTTTTAGAGGTAGATTATAAAAATTTTAGACTATCTTCCACTTTTTTGTCTAGGAGCTTAGAGGGCATGGCTTTCAAAGAAGCACATTTTATTTTGTATAAGTATTGTATGATGGAGAAAACTGAAATTGATGTGACAAGAAACTGCCAAAAACAAAAGGTATACAGTGTAAGCTCAACATTTTGAGGTCATGTTACGAGAAATGAGAAATGCAAAATGAGATGGGAAACTGATACCATAGGGGAAATGAAAACTCTTAGGTTTTGCTACAAGAAACGTTTTAGATTAGATAAGATAATGTTATTATTGTCCATGATTGACCAAAAAATTAGGTCAATGGGACTCAAAAATACAACTAGTAACTGTCAAGTTCTTTAGATCTGAATATAGAAACACCACAATAGATCCAAGAACAATATAGAAAAATATCCACTTTATTAATTTGAAACCATTAGGGTAGGGCAACTGAAATATCCCTGATCCCGCTGATCAAGATATTTGCTACTGTTCTAATGCTCTGTCTCGCAGATCTGATACACTGGGGGTTTCTGGATGCGTTTCAGTTGTGG
>ML787208.1:35608-52541 GCA_009831015.1 Picea engelmannii | reverse complement strand
TATATTTTTTTTTTTTTTAATTTTCAGCGGAGTAATTTGTAATTGTTTCTTTCACGAGATTCTGAACTTTTTTAATGGCCACAAGCCTGGTTGTGGTCAAGGACCTTGAATTGGAGAAGCTCCAAAATTTTTTAGTGTGACCAAGGGTTAGATTGTGGTCAAGGACCAGATAATAATTCAGAGAAACTCTGAATATTTGAATGGCCAAAGGCCTGATTGGTGGTCAAAGACCAGATTTCTCAGAGAAACTCTAAAACGATAAGTTTGGCTAAAAGCCGAATCAGACAAGATCTGATAAAGAGGGTGGCTAAAGGCCGGGATCAGAAAAACGCAGCTCTGATACCAAATGAGACGAACAAAGTTCGCTCACACAAGAATTATCCAAAATATCTGGAATATAACAAAGTAATCCATATAGGACTGTAAATAATAAATGAATAAATAAGATAATATATGAGATATAATGAGATGATTACAATTGAGAAATGAGGGCCTGCTTATATACCCACACAGGGGTGCCCTTTATCAATAGTCACGTCCTTTGAGACATGACCTTTCATTATTAATAATTATTATTTATTAACTATTATTATGTTATGAATATCTATTAACTATTATTATGTTATGAATACCTATTTATGTATATTTTATGTTCATAACAATGTTATGCAACTCCCTTTTCTCAATTAATTATTTATTTATGCTCAAGTCTTGGAAATATGCGCCCCCCTGCCTAAGTGGATGCGCATCACTCTGTAACTCTGCCACATGTCGATCTCTAAGGGTGCCACCTGGCACTGCATGGACGATGACTGTACCTGCTAAATATAGACATTTATAAAAATAGAATCCAGTTCCTAAATTTTAGGAAATTGTCCACATCACCCAGGATGACTAGGAGAACACCGCCACATGTCACTATCTAAAAATAGACATTGCTAAAAATAAAAATTCGTCTGAATGCCCTTGAATTTATACTTGTTGATCTCGTCTTCCCGCAAGGGGTCCGAATATGTGATCAGAACTGACATGCGAGCCCTGGTACTCAACTTGCTAAAAATAGTAAACTATGCAGCATCATCTCGAAAAAGATACAAAAGACTCTGCATGTCTCAAGGACCAATACTGCACTCTCAGAATTTGAATCCAGGGCCTGGAGCAAAACCTACTAAAAATAGAAAGTTCTTGCACGTCACTCGGAAAAGTGTCATTGGGCCTAGAATTATGCAAGGACTCATACTGTATGCTCATAACTGCTCCAAACTGTCAAGTGACCCACTCAAACCGTGTCTCCTAAAAAATAGCAACACCTGCTGTATGGTCTATCTCTCAAAAAATGCATGGAAATTAAGTCAACTCTAACTTTGAACCAAACAACCATGTACCGATCATTTACCTGCCTCTGATGGGAAACAACCTCTTGCTCAACACAAGTGCTAAACTCTGGGAAAATCTCAGAATGCCGGCCAAAATAATGCATGTTGGCTCTTAATCCTCAAGATTTTCAAGGGTGAAAATCTAGAGGTTAACAAGTAGGTACCTTAGGCTTGGTACTCGAGGATAGACATCTACTTGGGAGAGATAGGTTTCCAGCAGAGCGAGGAAGACCCGAACCTGTCTTTTCTTGCAGGAGAGGCACCTCTCATACTGGTGTTATATGTAGATGATCTATTTCTCACAAGAGACGAGAAGTTGATAGCAGACTGCAAGGCCAACCTTGTAGCAGAGTTTGAGATGAAATACCTTGGGTTGATGCACTACTTCCTTGGTTTGGAGGTTTGGTAGATAGATGGGTGCTTCTTCCTTGGACAAGGGAAGTATGCTGTGGAGATTTTGCGCAGGTTCAGGATGATGGACTGCAGGTCCCTGTCTACACCTCTAGTCACAAATTGGAGTAATATTGATGCATCGGATTCGAAGATAGTAGACCCCACTATCTATCGTCAGTTGATTGGTTCGCTCGTGTATTTGGTCAACACTCGGCCAGATATTAGCTTTGCAGTTAACTCACCAAGTCAGTCCATGGTGGACCCTCGGAGAGTACATTGGATAGCTGTGAAGCATGTACTTCGCTACTTGAGAGAACAATGGAGTACGACTTGTTATATGAGTGTAGTGGTTGAGTGAAATTTGCAGGCTTTACAGATGTTGATTGGGTAGGATGTGCAGAGGACAGAAAGAGTACTTCAAGTTGTTGTTTCAGCATTGGATCGGGCATCATTTCCTAGTTCAGCAGGAAGCAACGTTCAATGGCATTGAGCTCTGCTGAGGTAGAGTACATGGCTGTCAGCTTGGCAACATGTGAGGCACTATGGTTGAGGAAGTGGCTCTTGGGACTGTTCGAGCAGGAGCTAGAGGCTACAGTGATTCACTGTGATAATCAAAGTTGCATTAGGCTCTCCGAGAATCTTGTGTTTCATGATCGTAGCAAGCACATTGATATGAAGTATCACTTCATCTGGGATTGTGTATAGAGAGGAGCTGTGAGGCTTGATTACATATAGATTGATGAGTAGATGACAGATATATTTACTAAGGCACTGATCAAACAAAAGTTGATGAAGTTCAGGGATTAGATGGGGTTGAGACAAAATCCCTTCTTTGCTAAGAGAGAGTGTTGAGGATGTAGCAAGGAAGGTCTTCCACTAGATTGCAATGTCCTAGCATGGTGGGGGACAATGAAACAAGGCCAAGTTGATTATTTAACTTTTTCTAAAGTCTAACTTAGGAAAAGGATTGTTGATGTGTTATATTCTTCAGTTGACTTTATTGAGCACCCTTTCTAAGGTTTAAGTGAAAAATAATTTAAGTTGTGGTCTTTTAATCTTGACCATTCATCTCATCATGAGGAAGAGAGTTAATCTCAACCCTTAATCATTTTGGGATTAGGGGTTTCACTTGCTCATGGAGGTATAAGGAAATCGATTTGGCTAGGAGGGTGCATTATTCATCTGAGCGAGAGGGCGAACTTCATTGGAATGAAGTGATTTTCCCAAGGGTTTGTTGGACAGGGATTGCAGGGAGACAAAGGAGGTCATTTGCTAAGTGGATTGACTCACATCTTCAACATTTTGTAGAGGTTACGCTACAGATTTGAGAGGGCCGTACAGGGTGACGCAGACTTGACGTAGGGAGCTGTACCGCAGCGCAAAGGCTCACGATTTGTCATTTTCTGAGTCGTTCTGGCTTGTAGAACTTGTGGGGGGGTTGTACGAATTGCCGGGGAAGGATTACGTTGGGGTTTACTCAGACAATATTGAGGATTGACTCATTTTGTAAGAGATATCTATATTTTCCTGCTGAAATAATAAAATCCACAAATCTACTGCACTAGTTTTCCCTCCGTGGTTTTTCTAGGGACTATTGTCCAAAATACTTGTGTATGTGTCATGTGATTTCTGTTGTCTTTTACATTTAAGTTCTTGGTTATTATTTCTGCTGTGTATAATTTATTTGTGAAAGAAAACCTGGTGTAATCAGTTATAAGTGTGATTTGATTGGTTTAATGAACTGGGTTTAGAAAAATTTCACAGGGGCTTCATGGGCTTGTTGATGGGATTTGGGGGCTTGTGTTGGGGTGTCATACCCACAAGGAGGAATAAATAATTCTAATTTAATGTTGAGTTTAGTGGAGGGCTCTTTAGAGTAAGCTAAGGGTTTTCAAACTCACATTAGACTCCTATAAAATGAGAGGAGAGATCGTGACAATCTCATTGTGTCATTATGGAGTTAGCATAAGTGAGTGAACACTTCTACTAGGAGCTTGGAAATTTAAGCAAGGGTAATTCTGCAACTTTGGCAAATCTGGCCTAGGGTTTCTTGGACATTTGTTTCTGTTTTCAGCGAAGGAAGGCCACAGGTGTGAGAGAGGAGAGAGAAGCAACTGCACCTGTGAGGAGAAAGGTACAACTAGGCTGCACATGTGAGCAGGGCGTACAATGGCACGTGTGAGGGTAAAACAGGCTGCACGTGTGAACAAGCCGTACAATTCACACGTGTGATAGTCCAAACAAGTTCGCACGTGTGAGGAAGGAGAAACGGGTCCGTACATATGAGTTTCTGGGCAATTTAGCAGGTCTGTACAGGCTGATGTCAGCAGGCCCTACATGTGGCTTGCAACAGATTTGTAAGTTGGGAATTTTTCCGGGTAATTTGTTGATTTTTGTTGTTTCTGAGAGGACTAGTTTTGTCCTCATATTTGGTGTTTTTGTGACTGTTGGGAGGGCTGATTTTGTCCTCATGAAATTTTGAAGTTGACAGTTTACTGAACAGAAATTGTGTCTCATGTGCATGGATAATTTCTGTCTGATCTTTGTCTTTCCGCTGCTGTAATTTTCTTTCATAATTTCAGTGTTAAATTATTCAGTGATAACAGGCCTAGAGTTTACTGTTTGGGTCACTTGGAAGTAATTTTCAGATCTAAAATTAGTTGCATAAAAATTGACAATATTAAACTAAGTACTTTTGGGATCGTAATATCTAACAATCCCCTCACTGCCCCTTTGATCTGCATATCTAGAAAAGACTCCTCCCTCAAGCAAGTTGACTTGGAAGATTTTTTAGAGAAGGGAAAGAAATCTGGATAGTTTGGCAAAGCTGTGCGTGCTTGCCAACTGTGGTCTTTTTAGCTCTTTAGCCCCTTTCCTGTAGCTTCTTTTAGGCTATCCCTATAGACTGTTTTTACATTACAGCAGTCATATGATGCTACTAAAGGGGATTAGGTCGCATGCTTTCCTTAGCTCAGTAAGGAATTTCTTCTAGTAATAAAACCTCCAAAAAGCAGAAAAGCAAGCAGCTTTATGGATGAAAAGCTGGAAATTTGAAAGGGAAATCTTAGCCAGTTCTAGATTCATATATGTCATAACTCTCCTCTTGATGTTTCCTCCGTCCTTAGCCTTTGAGACTGATAAATCACTGTTCCTGGTGCAAGCTTCTGTGGATGTCTGATCTTTTCATCCGACTGTAGGATGTGCAACTACTTGGTGTCTCATGTAAATGAAGAAATTCAGGAAGTTGTGTATCCAAATGTGGCTGGGATTCAGGTAGACTGCTCAATTTAGTTGCTGAATTTGATGGCTGCACATTAAGAGATAGATGTGAACCTTGAATTCATGTCTTGTAAAAAACGAAGGTCTGACCATCAATATCAGGATTGCATTTAACCTCAGCTGTTTGATCTGAGCTGAGCCTATTCATATGCCTTTGGTCAGATTGATTGCATATATGTAACTCTGATGATAGCTTCTCCAATCTCAGCTTCTTAAGGGGTGGCTCAGCTGGCTTTGTATTTTCCAATCGCAAACTAAGCTCACTAGACAAACTATTGAATGATGGGTTCTGCTGCAAAGAGAATGATTTAGATTCATCATCAGATGCATTCTCATGCAAAATATTTTCGAGTTTATTTTCCAGCTCTTCCTGTTGACCTCTAGCTCCCTTTCATTCCTCAAATCAAAACCTGTTCATGTATCCATTCAGCGCTGATTTTTGTCGTCAATAATTTTCATCAACTAGCATGCTACAGAAACACATCTGAACTCCTTGTTTGACATTGCTTGCCAGCCTAATTTTCAGACTGTGTTCTTTTCGTAGGCTGGATTAAATCAGGCTACACAATTTCCTGCTGTATCAACTAGAGAATGCATCATGGATCCTCATTTTATCATTTGGCACATTTGCTGCAAGAGCTACTCTACAGGGCTTCCTTTATTTCATGTTATAAGTTGCCCCTTTTCCCTAAAGAAAAAAACAATACTTGAGAGGTGCACGTGTGACTGTCCTGTTAATTATATTCTGTCCGGTAGATGGCAAACCTCATCCTGAGCTTAATGGATCAAACACCTGTGGAGAAGGGCAGCCTCCATTGAAACAGAGCGACACATCATTCCAGTGATCTTTTTTATGGGGAGTAATACTATTCAAATTTCCTCCTATGCCAGTTAAGCTGTAGGAATCACCTCATAACCCGCATTTACAACCCTTGTGTGGGTTACCCCCTTAAACAGAGTGTCTATTATGCCCTGCGTTGTTCCTATGTGAAATTGGTGACTGTAACCCTATTCCAGCTATTATATCCTTGCTTTCTAGGCTGAAACATGAACCTTGATCAACTGCACACCTCTTGCCTATAAACCAAAACCCAATGAGATACAACTGATACTAGGGAAGTTGACCCTTAGCTCCTCTTTTGCTTTGGCAGAATTAGATTGCGGGGAAATTTTACTTGGGTTTTCTGATTTCTTTCAACACTGGCAGCTTTATTTTCCTTTTTAGCCTTTCATTGCATGGCAAGGTATACACAAAGTCAACCAAACCTTTTGACTTAAATCAACATCATGAAGATGCCACTTGTCTCTAATAGGTCAAATAGCCTCCTTTTGCAAGACTATGGAAAACACTAGATGTGGATAAGAAAGGAAATCGTGGTTTTTATATTTGAGCATGCTAAAGAGCAGATTGGTCCACCACTTTTAAACCTCATGAAAACCCCCCCAACTAGCTGCCACGTGTCACCTTAAGAAACAATCCAGCCAATTCACACTCCTCTTAGCCCCTCACTCTTTCAAACCCTGGAACCTCAGACCACACCTCCACTGCTGGTTTGGAACTATGACATCCACCTGTACCTGCCATACATGGAAACTGCTAATTATAGACATGCCCCAAAAGCAATCTTTTTCCAAAAAAACAAAAAACAAAAAGTGGGAAAGACTGATCATGGCTAGATGGAGCATTAGCCTACCTTTGACAAAAAAGAAAAAGCAAAAAGCAAAAAAAAAACGATTAAAAGTGATCGTCTTGCATGCAAGTGAAAACAGTCTCATTAGGTTCGCTTTTTAACAAGGATCAAGAATATGTAGTCATCTCTGTCATGCAGGTCCTAGATTTCCAAACGCTAGAAAAAAACAAAACTGCTAAGAAAACAGTTTTTTGGAATCTGATGAAAATGAGTCTGGGAGGGGCCCTGATCAATGCCAATGCTTGGATGCAGCTGAAACAAGACCAGTGTGATGGAATCTCGCTGGATACTAACCCTCCAGTGGCACAAGTGCTACCTGGGGTTAACAGGGGTTATAAATTATGATAATATATGATATAAAAATGCGTGACAGAGATTTATTAGCTACAACATTAATACTCAAAAGTCTATTCTTCAATTTTCTTAACTATCGTTTTCATTTATATGTTTGTGAGTATCTTAAATTTCTACATGATATCAGAGCTCTATAACGGTTAACCCATGTGAGGCTATTAATTAAAAGTCTAGCTGATTGTGAAGTAACTACTCATTTATCTCTAGAGAAAATGGTTTTGAAATCAAGGAGAGAGAAGGATAACGTACGAGGCAAGTTAATGGTTTTGAAAATCGAGGAGAGAGAAAGATGACATACAAGGCAAGTTAATTTGTTTGAAGATTCAAAATTTTAATTTCTTTAAAATCATCTGCAAATATTTTTGAAAGAATCGTAAGTTTATTAAAAATTTGAATGAATGGCGCTCATGCCTTTGGAAGTGAATGATGAGGAGCAGGGCATTTCGAAAGTGGACAAAGAGGAGAAGGGCATTTTTGAAAGTTCACGATGAGGACATTTGTCAAAGACAAATTTGGAAAAAGAAAAGAACGATCTACAAGAGATGCAACCAAATGCAAGAGATGCAACCAAATGAAAACGCTAGCAGAGCCTTTGCTGTACATAACAGTAGTAACGTGGAGACACCAGATTTTGTGATCAGCAGAATGTCGAGAGCAGACCAATAGATCACAAGAAACCACAAATGAACAATACAGACTGATAGATTCAAAGGACTGAAAGATAGATGTTGCTACACAAGCTGCCTAGGGCACAAAGAAGCAGACTCCCTTTTTTTGGCGGCAGACATTTGATATTTTTCACCGAAGTGAGACACTCTTAAAGCAGTTTTCAGATGCCTCGGTGGACCCATATGCGGTCTTCACATCTTAAAATTTTGAAGTCTTCATTTCGTTGTTGATGTAAAAGTTTTAACTTCGGTGGACCCACATGCGGTCTTCACATCTTAAAATTTTGAAGTCTTCATTCCGTTGTTGATGTAAAAGTTTTAACTTACAAAACTTTTTGAGCTTTTGTATGAAGGGTGGATAGATATTTGAGAATTATTATTTTCATTTTAAGGGGATGCTGGTTAAGGGGGATGTTGGAGTATTAACACACTACTAATTATTAAGTTTGGAATAACCAAGTATATTGGTGATTTGTGGTCAATGTAACATTTAGATGTTGAAGCTAGAGTTTTTCAAAAAGATGAATACGAAATATATAAAGCGTTATTCAATAGAGTTGTCCTATACAATAAGGGGATCCCCTTTTGTTATACTTATCAAGTAATTGTGTGATCTAATTGATGTAATCACTTTCTTAACTAATAACATAGTAGTCCTGTCATAGTACTTAATTATTATGCTTATTCTTAGTGCATATGTTGCTTCTTCATTGAAGCCATTTATTAAATGTATTTACTTCAACAAACTAGTTGGATAGGAACAACATCACCCCTTGTTTGTAAGGATAAATAGAATTTCATTGAAGACGTGAAGTCACACTGGATACTAAAGAGGTTGTTAATCTGTAAACAGACCATATTCCATTTATGGGAGAAGTTGGTGAACAACTTGCTATTTTCATTTGGTTTTTATGTTTTCTTGTGAAATGGCGATGCATTCGTCATTTCAGATTTGTTGAAGAAGTCTAAATACTACCTGTTGTAGCAATGTTGGGAAAGACACCTTACTTATTTGACCCTTCTCTCTTTGCATTATAACAGAATTGTAAATTCTTTTGACAATATGCTTTATTTCAAGATTCTCCCAGTTTTAACAGCTTAGGCTTGCTTCATATATTGTCATTGTCAGTTCTGTAGAAGTGCTACATGATACCACATTTAAAATAGGAAATTATCAGTGTTTGTCTTAGGCTGTGATCGTCGTTAATTAATGTGCTGACCAGTACAAAAAAACATGTAAGAGATATGATTAGAGAATTATTACAGTGAATATTAGCGTAAGCTAGAGAGATGTATCAGATGCTTCAAGAATTATGCCAATAATTTCTTCCCTTGGGAGGTATTTAAGAGAATAGCGTAATAATTTACTTGTTCTTTACATGATCTTTAACGATGATACATCATAAGTGCAGCAACATGTAAAGCCAAAAATACATAAGCAATAAGCAATTTCATCCTGTGCTAAGAGTAGAAACTAAAAATAGCTTTATGGCAGCTAGAAAGTTATTAAATTATTAATCTATTCTAATTAGAGTTATTTTGCATGAGACTCGAGTACATATGAGTAATTATCCTGGGTGTTGGGCTGAACAGGACTTTCTGCTGTATGTCCAGTTTGTGGTGATGTTCTTGAAGGAGATATTCATGAAGCAGACTTCAATCGGCGGTTCAATATTCATCTTGATAACTGTTTCGGTTCCCATCATTGAAGCAGCATGCTGACAAGAAAGGCTACGTTTTAGGCTTTAACTTAAGTTCTTGTTGCTGATGTTTCATGATTTACTAAAGCTCTACCTTTGGTAAACTAGGCTTTTAAAGAGGTGGAACCAAGTTCAACTTTTCCTTTAGGACCACACCTTCAAAAATTAGGAATTAAGTTACTTAGCTGAGAGAGGTTTTCTGTAGATGCATAAAAATATGGGTTTAGTATCTAATTCTTGTAACCTGAAATTTTGACATTGGACACTAATGAACTGCCCGTGGCACAGTAGACACGACTTAATTTGTAAAGTGTTCATTTTAATGTGGAGCATGTCATCGTATTATCAATTAGCATTATTTGAAATCACTCTCTTTCAGAAATGAATCTCTATTTGAGATGTTGTAGTTTTGCAGAATGCAGTAGACTGTAGAAGACTAATTAGTAATATCTGAACGGAATGGTTGGGCAATGGTGAATATACATTTACGCATATAGGATATCTGGTGCTGCTAATGAAGCTTGCGAAATTCCACAGATATTTTGAGAATATCATCTTCGACATTCGATGCACTCACCTTTATATTTGAAGATAGACTTTAATATATAGAAAACGTTACTTTCAATTGATGGATTGATTATCCCCTTGTTCTTGAATGAACTCCTCCAGTTTGGAATAAAAAGAACAGCAACATCATAATAGTAGTGTCGGAATTTTTAAGCATGGGCACTTGTTGGCTTGTGGGTTGGAGGTTCTCTATAACTATGAAAGGATAAATTGCTTGCATCAGTAAGGTTATTTGATGAGGCAGGCAGGTTCTAGTTTGCACAAATAATATGCCAATGTTTTAATGCACTTAGTTGAGCTTATATTCTTAGATAGTGGCTTGGTGCCCACTACCCTGCTAGAAAAGAGTCATTGAGCATTGATCAAGGTCAGACTATTCCTTTGTAGCCTAGTTGGAATTTTTCTTGCATATACAAAGAGAGTTGGTCAATTTCTGTGTTGGTAGCGATTGGTGGTTGGCTGTTGCCTTGGGTTCCCAATGCTTTTCCTGTTTCATCTTTAACTATGGTTATAGACAACTGTTACAATGAGTGTGCCTTTTTTTTGGTGGTCTTCCTGTGGATGGGTGGTGAGTGGGTCCACACAGTGAATTCACAGACAAGTACTTTGTAATCCTTGTATCTCAGTTTGTACGGCGTTGGCTATACTTTAACGAAAATACACCGTTTCCATCGGCCGACGTCGGCAACCGGCGCTTGCAACTCCTCGTACGTTACCAAATGAGATTCCCAAACGGGAGACGGAGATTTCAAATTCAAGGTTGTTTGAGAAAAGAAAGCGCCATTATGGTAAGGGTTCGCTCACGAACACATTCACTCCGCTCGCATTGTCGCATTCACGCATCTGTGCTTCGCTGTGCTGTCCTTTGCGATTTACAGAGGGAGAGGAGCTAAACCTACAGCAACTGCCAGAGCAATTGGTCGGGGACAGAATCCGGTATATATCGATCTGTTTGTGGGGAGGGGGTGAGGTGACAGTTATTTAAATAATTCCCATCAGCCCATATATGAAACCTATGAGGAAAATCGAAATCTATTTTCTAGTCACCATTCTCTCAAAAGGCAATACCTCTTCTTAGTGCCTGAAAGATATTTTATTTATTAATATCAACCCCTTTGTCAATAAGCCCTCTGCCCTTTTTAATCAATCAAAGCAAATTCTGGAAGTAAAGAGTAAAATTCACTCGCGCTCAAAGGGTGGGCATCAAGGCTCAGCGCTCACAACGGAAAATTTAAATGAGTCTATTAATCCCCATTGACTGCAGCACCCAAGTTTGAAATGCATGAGCAAACATTAAATTCTATCAGATTCATCATCACCCAGCAGAGAAGAGAAATACAAACAAATTGAATGGATGAGTGAACCATTCCCAGCAGATTTGATAACCGTTTATTTATATATATGTACATGCAATTTTCAATGTGAACAGTACGCACATAACCAAATTCAAAAAAGATTGATTACCTCCGTCGTCTTGGCTATCTGCCCTATCTAAGGGTGCTAGTGCATGCACGAAAGAAGACAATCACATGCATGCTTTATCCATGATTTAAGCAAGAGCAGTGAGCTTTGTTACCAGGCAGGCGACTCGCCTAGTTGGCGTGGGCTATCCGTTAACTAAATGGAACTATATCCCTTAGATACGTTTTGTTTAATACTTGGTAAACATTTTGCGTACATGTCCACAACGACACTCCTAAAGTCACGACTCAAATCCACTCCCGAGAATGAAGACATGGATCTCCTTGTTCTGTTGCAGACTTGCTACAGGCACATGCTGGAAGAACAGTAACCAGGCTTTATGCCTGCCACTTGCATATGGGAAAGGAGTTTCAAGGCAAGATCATCATAACCATTAATCTGCAATAGGGGCATGCTGGAAGAACACTAACTAGGCCTTATTCCTGCCACTTGTATTTGGGAAAGGAATTTCAATCTAAGATCATAATAACCATTTAAGCTGCAAGCATGCTCTATCAAATATATGTCTTGCATACTCTATTTAATTGGTTTAATAGTGGGAATGCGAGCTATATTGGCGAATTTTGCAAGTCTTTCTTTCACTGCAATCATCTGATCTAAATGTACCATCGAAGGCCACGGGAAAATTCAGAGATTGTGTGATGCAATACAACTTGTCAAAAATTTTGTTAATTTGTTTTTTAGGGGTCAAATTCGATGTTGCGAAGGTACAGTTAATTGAAACTTTCACTAATAATGGACATACCATGGGTTTGGCAGTAATGATCCGCTGCGCTTCGTTATATATATATATATTAAAGACATAAACTCGTTTTTAATGCACTTATTGTTAAAAACTATGTACTCGTACTCATGGTTATTGCTGGTCTTTAAAGAGGATGACAATATTTGGAGATAAAATTTCCAATGATGCTCATTTCTTAGATTCTTAATTGGCAATGTAAATAAAACCATAAGTAAATTTAGAGATGTGTAATGCATTGCAATTTAAAAAAAACTCTTAATTAAGGAAGAGTTCGAGTTCTTTTCCGTTAAATTCAATGACAATATTTTGATATAAATTTTTAAAGATGTTATTTTTTTTAGAGAGGGGAAAATATTTTTTAAGGATATCTTGCAACTTATTAATAAATTTAATTAAATCAATAATTTTAAAGATTGTTCAAAGCATTATATTTCATTAAAAATACAAGTTATTGATAAATTTAATTAAAGATTGTTTAAACCATTACATTTTATTAAAAATATAATTAATAAATGATTTTTTGAGATCAAGTTAGTTGTTAAAATTGATATTAAAAGTTAAAATTAATATAATTAATTAAAAATATCTGGAAATATTATAAGTAATATTGTGGATATAGCAGTAGTATTAAAAGTAAACATAAGATAATTGATCAACTTTTTTAGCCCTTTTACAATTAACTAAAATAATGGGAAACAAAAATTGCTTCAAAGAAGATCAAAATTTAATACATTTTGTTTTCTTGGTTGAAATTGTCCATGTTAGAGTTCCATGGCATAGGCTGGGTTTAACAAGGTTCTTAAATTTAATTTGGGTTTGATAAGGTTTCAAAACTTTAGACTTTGCAAATTTGACAAAATTTGATTGCCTAATTCTAATGAGAATAAGATGTTAAAAAAAGTTTATTTAAGTCATTATTCCTTTTATATACTAGCATATATACTTTTTCTATATATTTTAGAAATGGAATTTTTGTATAAATAATAATAATAATAATCTAATTTTAAGTTCATAATAAAATGTGAAAAAAAACTTATTTAACTCATTATCATATACTAATATATATACTTTGTTTATATATTTAAAAAATAAATTTTCTGTTTAAATAATAATAATAATCTAATTTTAAGGTCCCAGTCAAGCTAGATACCAATGAAGTGTATGTATCCTAACTCATCTGAATTTAAACCTGTAACCTATAAACATACATACTTTGTTTATATATTTTAAAAAATGAAATATTAAATATTATATCAACAATATTTAATATAATCAATAATTATACTTAGTAAAAATTATATACTTAGTAAAAATTATATAAAAATAACACCGAAACTTACTCTACACTCATTTTGATTCTTTTTTTCACTACACTCATTTTGATTCTTTTTTTCACTAGGAAATAGGAGTTGCCTTACTATTCAATTTTGAATCAAAGACAACTTTCCAATACATATAGGCTAGAAGCCATTACAACATACTCATTATGAGCTTTATTCATGTCATTATGGGAATTGAACCCTTGTGAGAAGGATAACAATCGTTCGATCTCCAATACATTTTTACAGAATCTTATTACATTTAACTATCTCCATTACAACATCTTATTGCTTGCGTACAGCTACTTATTTCTCATATTTTAATATAAAATTTCAAATGGTGCTCACGATGTTAAAGTAGATATAACATTCCCTTTACAAGGTAGACATCTATTTCCTCTATAGAATTCATCATTCAATACGTGTCATCCATTTTGGCAAAACTAAAATTAACAAAAGAAATAAAGCAGAAACGATGCCTTAAATAGGAAAAGCTGTATATAGCTTTTACAAAACCAGAGTTTGTGTGAAACCATGGATGGTAGGAATAAATCAGGGGGCCATCATGATGATGGAACCCTAATCACTGTAAAAATTGCTTGCCCTGAGGCATTGAAAATTACTTAAAAATCTTTCTGTACTGCACTGCATGGGCTGGGCTGAACATGTTCTTGATATGCTTGCGACAAGCGAAGAGAAAGGAAGGCAGTAAATCTCTCAAGGGCAATGGAGGGCAGCAAGGGTTCTGATACATTCTATTAAAAAGTGAAGAACTTGAAAAATATAAACAATTAGTTGCTAAAGCAATCATCATAATCATGATCATCAACTAACGCGTGCTGGTGCACTTGTGATCCTGAAGAACGCCATTGGGAGGCGTAGTAAAATGCAGCAAGCAATTAACGTTGAGCCAGTAGGGAATCCGCGCAATTCCACCGAGCTTGGCCACAGTTCTCACGGTGCCGAAGAGCTTGTATTCGATGCTGCCGTTTCTTGCTTGGGACACCATGATCTGCGCAGAAAGAGGCGTGATCTCCGCGTCGTTGGAGACCATGTCAATGACCTTCAGATCAGTTGAATTCCCCCTCCTCTGGGCGAAGGGCTCCAAGATCTGCGTGGTCACCACGTCGTTGCGGAAGAAAAGCTTGAAATTGATGTATTCGTACCTCACGTCGACCCTGTCGTTGTGGTTGTTGACGCTGAGGAGAGCCACCATCCTGGAGTTGTAGAGGAAGGTGGTGGTATCGAGGGCGATGTAGTTGAGGCTGGCCTTGGTTACGTCCCATCTGGGGAGCTTGGGGTGGAAGAGCAGGTATCCTATTAGCACCGCCAGGCCCGAGAGTATTATGGCTATTACTATCAGGCTGCACATCAGAGCAGTGCACCAGATGCATATGTTTGTTCTTCGAGGACGGGGCAGTACGTGCTGCTCCGCGTACTTCTTGATGTCGTGAGACGCGTAGTTTTCTTCGTAAGTTACGTCTGGCCACGGGGACTTCAAGTACCTGTTGTATATCACGCTGATGCAGCCCATCTCTTGACCCAACTCCTCTTCATCAACTGAATTCTTCTTCATCATTATTCACCCCGACCACAGCAACAATTTCTTGAATTCTTCTTCTTGTTTTTTTGCATCCGTCTGAAGTTGTTGCTGGGCTCTTTTGTTGGTGGAGAGCAGAAGGTAAAGTGACCACCTGTGGCCCTACGCTAAAATCATTTGTCGACAGTTTTCCTCCACAATCAGAGTGCTGGACCCACGCCCGCCTTGCAGAATATTTAGATGACAAGCAAGCGTGGCTTTTCACAAAACGACTTCTGCCATTTCTGAATTAGAAACCAATCGACTCTAATTGAAAAACCAAAAGGGTGAACGCATCTCCCGAAAGAAGTTCACAAGTTCTTTCTGAGAATGCAGGTCTATGAGTGTGAGCATGTACATTATAGTTTTGGGGGTCAAAAAGTTGGCTTCCACATACACACATTCTTTCTATCTTTCTATGGGGAAGGTATGCATGAGACTTGGGTGGGTCATGGTGGGACTGTGATTTACGGAGGGATTATTTTTATGCTATCTTAAACATATGAAGCATTTTGCTAGGTAAAAAGAGATTTTTGACCCTATAGGTGGCCTTGTGATGCATGAACATTTTGTCTCCTAAGTTAACCTTGTTGATTAGATCTAGGGTCTTTTGATTTGCTATGGGAGTGGATTTCTTATGCTTGAATTAATGTAATTTTTATGTTCTAGAGGTGTTGTAAAGATGAGGGTTTGTTGAGTTGAGATTATTGAATGGAATCAAATCTGCCTTATTGAGCAGATCTCGAGAGTTGTGAGAGGATTTGAATGATTGATTTTTTTTAATGTTAAATTTTCAAGTTTAATTGAATGATTGATTTTGTTTAATTTGAATACTATAAGAGTTGGTTTTGGAAAGAAGACCATCACGGTTAATGTAGAGGAAATTGTTTAACACATAGATTTTATGAGTTGAACATTGAGTTCTCAATGAGTTTCCTCTTATACTTGTGTTGTGTTTTATGATTTTTCCCTTATAAGTGTTGAACTATATTATCTACATTGGCACAATATGACATTGTAACACCATAAATGACCTCAAACCAACAACACTATTGTGGGTTTGTTACGATAAGACTAAATTCACTAGTTCTTAACAACCTGAACATTATTTTAAGCAAACATTTAGAATAGGGATATGTTTTTTTTCCATTGCTTTCAAGGAAAGTAAACAAACAAATAATTTTTTTTTCTAATACAATGGAAACTTAAAAACCATTGATCACTTATACCATGTCCCTAAAACACGTTGTAGAGGTCCCCTTCTAGGTGCAAATAAAAACAACTCGTTATTGGGGAAACATGCACTCACGAGTGCTTTTCCTTCCAAACAATTATGCTACTAGAGACACTAGTAATACCCCCCTATGCAGGGGTCCTCAAGCTCAAGTTAGTTGTCACACATGCACATTTTTATTCTTCGAGAATGTAGTTGGTGGGGATGGGGGTGTGCATGTGTTGTCCCACCCATTTCTTAAGTTGCAATTTATGAGTGAGCATAATGAACATACAGAGTCTAGTTTTTGTGTTAATATTTTTGTTGTTACACATGAACATCTTCTTACCTGGAGTGGGGGTGTGCATGCATTGCCCCACATTCTTCTTAAGGTGCAAGTTTACGAGTGAAGTAATGCTCATGCACATTCTAGTCTTTGTGTTAAGAAGTTTGATGTTACACATGCATATCTTTATTCCTTGAGAGAGTGGGTGGTAGGGGTGTGCATGTATTGTCCCACCCTATTCTTAAGGTGCAAGTTCATGAGTGAGTATAGTTATCGTGCAC
>ML787208.1:12337-27037 GCA_009831015.1 Picea engelmannii | reverse complement strand
TATATATATATATATATATATCCTTTATTTTTTCACAAGAAATAATGAAAGTTATACAACTTGAGTGGGCTTAATGGTTAAGAACACATGTTTTACAAGTTCAAATCCAGAGGGGGGTAGGGTATGTATACCTCCGTAGACTTTAGTAGTCAAATCGCTGCGTGGAGGGGTCCCCTTGTTGCACAAACAAGGGGTCTCACACACCAATTTGATGTTTGACTTGGCCATGACCTTAAAATTAGATTATTGTTATTATTATTTAATAAGGTATCTCAAGACATTGAAACCAAAGTGAGTACTATTACTACACACAACACTACAACCCAAACATCAAATGCACCAAAAAGAGAATACAATGAAGACCATAACCTAAAAATACAAAAACAACTGAGGAGAACCTCAAGCACCACCAAAAATCCATCAACCTCCAACACTAATATGAAGCTTTAAAAAGATTGTGCATAAATGAACTTGCCTTCATTGATACCTGCCGATGTACTCATATACCTAAGCACCCCTAACCATGGAGGGGAAAGTGACTTGGGGAAGAGTATTTACATGAATTGAAGCAATATCCACCACAAAAAAAGGGGAAGAAATAGTATGAAATAGTTGGGATCGAAAGAGAAATACCTATGCCTAACCCAACAAAAATATTGGGACAATAAAAATCTCATGTGAAGGATCCCCTGAAATGCTACACCAGAAAGAGAACAAAATTACTAATACTAAATGTGAAGGATCCCCTGAAATGATTCACTAACTGATTAATTACTAATACTAAATTACTAACGCCTAACCCAGTATAGCACATTCTTGTATCCAAAATAAAACTACAATTGTAATGATTTAAGTAACTAAAATATGAATGTACACACAAAACAACTCATACATATAGAGCCTAATACATAATAAAGGCGTTGTGGTTAGGTTCACAACAATTTTTCTCCCTTAAAAAATATACCTTCAAAGTCAAACAATCAATGTTGATAAATCAAACAATAAACACTAATGTTCAAAACTCGAACAAAAACTTGGAAATATGCATTTTTCCCTAATATATGTCCAAAGAATGGTATAATGGCTAAATTGAAGATGCACAAACATAATTCTACATTTACATGCATTATTAAATTGCACAAAATTGGTAGTAGAACTCACCTTTTGGCCTAAGGGTGATTTTTGGGAAGTGGGTGCAAATAGAAAACAAGTGTTAAAAAAACAAAAACATTATTATATCTAAAATATAAAAACACATTCATGATGACCTTCAACCAATAAGATTGTTGGTGTACAAATATGTTCAATGTATATCTTACACTCATTTAAATGCCAATCCGGGATTCGTAATCAAAAGAGTTGTTACACTATATGTGCTGAGAACAAGTAATCTACCTAAGTCTGTTGCATATAGGAAATAATTAATAACATAAAAATCTTGTTTCTAAGATTTCTAAATACTTCAAAGAATTCTCTGAACCTAGGAGAGAAAACTGATGATGAAACTTAAACAAACAGTCAATCAAAGAGATATTGTTCTAGAGAAACAAGTCTGTTCATTTCAGGCGCTTGAATTAAAAAGATGAACTTTAAGAAGCTTGTCTCCTGTAGCAATTAAAACAATCCATCCCAACCATTCTCGAAACAAAAGCCAACTTCAACCTCATGTAATTCAATCAAACCAACACAAGGGAAGTTCAATATAACTGAAAGACTTTATTATAGAACATGAAGATGAAATATAAAGCCTCCTAGTCCCTTGCGATACTAGGTCTACCACACTCATGAGTCATAAACTCAAAATATCAGTCCCACACTTCTAATTATGAGATAGCTACCTTCAACATCTGAGAATGAAATGTCTATTCAATCTAACACTTGCTTGTTCACACCAATCCAAAATGATTAACTCAATGCTTAATCTTGAAAATGAAGTAAAAACCAATCACACAAACACTGCTGTAAACTATACACACAAACACACAGAACGTATACAAGGAGGTTTACCTTAGTTGGGGCGGTGGGCCCTTTCCGAACCAACAAGGAACCTCTTAAGGAAGTAATAGACTAAATATTTTCACTCACATTCGAGAATTGACATAAAAGATCTTCTGTATTAATTCAACTGGTAAATTGGATCAACAATCTTTTACTTGAACATACATGACAATGATAAGTATTGTCTGGTTCTTACAGTGTATTTTTATATCCACTATTATTCCCTTCTACTATCATCTATACAACATTCCTTATATAAGGTAAGCTGATATTATCAATATCTATGGATAAACATTAAACAGTTTGAGAGATTTCATATTTAAGATTTACATCGAATTTTTAGGAATCGACTCCATCCTCATGACACGAAGTGCATGAGTGATGGAGTCTCTTGCAACTGGAAAACTGACTCGGGCGCTTCTACCCAACTGTCTTCTCGAAATATTCACCATTAATTCGGTCCAACTGGCGCATTCTGGAAACAGAGGTTCGGGTACCGGATTGCACACAATCACGAATCTAGTACTGGAATAGAGCAGAGAAGGTAGTACCGAAATAACGCATGTCTTAGTACCAGAATGGATTTGGTACCGGATTACACGGTGCCTGGTAGTGCCAGATAGACTGCTCATAAATCAAATCATTAGAACTATACAAAATAAAACACTTTCAATTGAATTAATTTAAGAAAGTTAAACAAACATGCTTTAAATCATCAATTACCTCTTGTGGACATGACATAGCTATTAGGCATGTGTTTTGGGAAGGAGTAGTCTAGTATAGGTTTATAACATAGGCAAAAAGGCTTAGATATAGGGTAATATAGGGCATTATTTATGTCAAAATAGAGACTCAACATTTCCCCCATGCTGAAAATGTTGCATGTCCTCATGCAACGTTGTCAAAAACTGATACCCAAAAACTTTCTGCACAATTGGACCTTCCTCTGTCATTCCTCAGATTGCAAGATGTTAACACTAGAAGCTTCACTCTTCAATTCCTTCTTGATCACCCTAGTGTAATGGATCAATCACAAGACCTTGTTAAGTTTGGTAGAGACCTCTGTTTGTTGCTCCTTCAATTCCGCATTCTCTGCCTTGATATGCCTGTCCAGTATTTTGTATTCTTCAACTTCTTTCTTCAATCTCTCAATTTCTGTTAATAATGTTTCTTCATTCAGGGGCTTGTCTGGGTTTGGTGTGAGTACTTTCTTGGCCATCATCTCTCGAGCCTCTTTTTATTTCCTCAGGCTCCTCAGAGCCTTTATTATCATCTTTCGTCTGCTCAGGGACTTGCCTGGACTCGGTGTGAGTGCTTCCTGAGTTACCACCTGTTTTCCTTTCCTCAAATCCATCAAAGTCTCTGTGACCAACCCTTCCGTCTCACTTATTGTTACCAGCCCTTCTGTTTCGCTTGTGGTAGCTCCCCAACAACTCCATTTTTCTGGAGAACTTGGAATATCCATAGATTCTCTTTGAGGATAAGGTATGTTTGGAGTTGTCGCCTACTTGGCCATACTTCTGGTGGTCCTGCATATGGGCAGCGAGGCTTTCTTAGACTTGCTGATAGGGGTAGGATTTTCTTTAAACAATTTCCTTTTCTTAGATTTACTGATAGGGGTAGGCTTGGGCACCTGTTCCTCCTGTGTTGACTTGACTTTCATCTTGCGGGCTTGAATTGTAAATTCTGGGGTTTTCTTCTGCTGGAAAACCCGTATTCCCATCCTAGAAGATTGAGGCGTGGGCTCTAGAACTTGGGCCTCCTTTCCTTCTAGTTTATTTCTATTTTTACTTGTCACCTTAGTGGTCTCCTTCAGTTCACCAACTGAGTTTTGGGAAGGCCGAGTAACTTCAAAAATACTTTTCAATTCGTTAGAGGATTTCGGAGGGGGTTTTACAGTTGGCTCCAGTAAAATCTCTTGTTGATCCATTTCCTCCTCCTTTTGTTTCTTATTATGTGATCGTTGGTCTTTAGGGCGCAAGACCGAGCTAGACGCTTTAACTCATGCATCCTTTTTCTTTCTTTGTAAATGGAAGTCAGGGGTCTCCTCTATTTGATTAGCTGGTTTTGATGACATTTCCACAATTGTTTCAGGAACGCTATTCGAGTGACCACCTGGTTCTGAACCTTCTTTTCGTCTTTTACTCCTTTGAATCGAGGTAGGACTTACTCTCTGGAATTGAGTGGCTGTCTTCTTTCTTGATATAATAGGTTCCCCTTCGACATAAATTTCTGTCACTGATTTCTCAATGGGTTGAGATGAGTTGGTCATAGCAGTGTCTTCTTTACCTCCTAATATCATTTTTATATATTTCTTTTCTTTTTTGCTTGAGCCTTCACTGTGTGTCCCTGCCTCCTGCGTCTCAACCAATTTGGATTTTTCTTGAGCGAAACCCTATTGGAGTAACTGCTTCCAACTACCCCCTTGTGTTTTTAAAGCATGAACAACCAAAAGTTTGATTAAACCGTGATGATGAAGGCTAGACTCAGGTTTCTTAGAAACTGACCTCACCCCTCTTGCCATTTTCTTTAAACTCATCCATAAAAAGTGGGGAAAATTAATCTGTGGTCCTCCCTTGAAATGTGATAAAAGATTTAAATGATAAATGAAGGTCATGACATACCTTCCCTCACATGTGAGGAATTTATGCAGACTTATAAGCATCGTCCAATATTCCTCTCTGATGTAGCTTCGAGGGATGCCCTTGGTCCAATCGGGGTCGTGATGTTCTAGCTTGAGGAATTTTTGACAGAACTTTTTGTCAACGATCACTCTCTTGAAGTATTTTTCCCCAGCCATCGGGAGACTTGTAGCTTCTGCTATAGTGGCCTCTGTAATTGTTAACTTCACATCCCCCAACTGCACATTTTCTCCATCATATGTCTGCGCAAAGGCGAGAGAAATTCCCTCATGATGACCTTTAAATTTCTCCAAGAATGGCACCCACCCTGCCTATTCATATTTGTTCTTACAAGCCCGATATTCTGTTGTTTCTCTGTATATTTGAAATATGGGCTCATGCCTGTCGACCCCCATGCTAGCTTAAGAAATTCTCTCGGGTGGATAAAGCATGGAGAGAAGGTAGAGGATTGAGTACCGGATGATAGAGTATCGGTTGGGAAAAATATGCAGGGGATACAAAGGCATAGGGTGTCTGTAGGTGGTGTGACAACAACGGTAAATAACACTCATATGGATGGCGGAGCCATCCAGAAGAGCGTTTATGAATGGAAGTGTAGATTACAATGGTCACGTCGATGCTCATGATGATATGGTGAGGTAGGTCGGATCTACTAATGGTTTCCAGCTTGGTGTCGGACGATATTCACAGAAGGATGTGGTCATTATGATCAAGACTTGTGTATATGAAATCGGCTGGGATCATTACTCGATATGTTGTGATTCGTGGTTCGTGTCGTCTCATATAGTACAACAACGAATCATGGGGTTTATTTATTGAATAGATAGAGGGAGTATGAGTTTGATCCGGAAAAAGACATCATGACTTTTCACTCTTGATATTTCGTAGGACACTTCCTCCTCACGAAAGTGAGGTCTAAGATTTCTACAGAGATTCATGAAAAAACAGGGGTACGTCATGATCCAAGAGAAATCAGGTGTTCTAAATGCATATTTAATTTAATTCCTTTAAATAACATGAAAAAAATGTCGAGTTTGTATGCCCTAACACTAATAATTGAACATCGACTTGGAAACATGATGAAGGTTACCCGTCATATTCTTACCAGGACCGGATCATCCAAGTACCAGATCACTTGTGTGTATAATTTGTAGTTGGTACGGGATCACTTGAGTACCAGATTAACTGAGTTCCGTATCACCTGTGTGTAAAATTGGTAATTAGTACCGGAATAGCGCAAGGTCCCTTCTTTTATACTGGATAGGATACGGTAACAGATAGGCACAACGAGATGCAAAATTTGGTACAGGGGTGGCCCTTCATACATAGAGGTGATCATTGATGCGAGACAAGCACAAAAAATGAACATCTTTCTAGTGCTTAAAAATATGGACACTGATTCTGGTGACAATGATTCATAGGAATAGCTGGTGTTCTGTGGTCAAATTCGTCTGAAAAACCATGTAGTTGCCAAAGTTTATAGAGGAATAATGCAGGAAATCTTTGTAACAGGAGGGTACTTTGTAATGACCAATGACTGAGATGACCGAACTCCTCTTCTTCTGGAACCAAGGTGACCACGCTTCTACTGGCATTTCCTCTTTTATTACAATACAATAATAATCCTAACTACTACTTTTCTGTGGATTTTTATCGAGCCCAGATTAGTTAATGCTTGCCGGTATTTTCAATTTTACAGAGCCTGAAAAACTTAAAGAAAATTCTCTATACTGTCCCGTGGATTTTTGTCGAGCTCGGGCCAGTTCCTGCTCGCCAGTATTTTCAATTTTAAAGAGTCTGAAAAACTTAAAAAAGACTCTCTATACTGTCCTGTGGATTTTTATCGAGCCCGGGTCAGTTCCTGCTCGCTGGTATTTTCAATTTTAAAGAGTCTGAAAAACTTAAAGAAGACTCTCTTTGGTAGCTGTCCTCCTTATTTGTTTATCTACATGGGAACATCACCAAAAATTTCTTTTGCCTCTGTTAGTTACACTAAAAATAAAGAAAACTTCATCTCATGACACACCTATGTACAACAAATGGATTTATACAAGTTGAACTTACTATGGTAGGTCAACAGGAGGAGAAACCCTCTTGCTTACCAGTTGCATTTCAGAAGTCTGAAGAACATTTTTGACAAAATCTTCCTTTGACAAAGGTTTGTGATAAACCTTTAGTCGATGTCCATTTACAACAAGGGAATTCTGATTTTCATCAATAGTATTTATCCTTACTGCACCACTGTTATAGACTGTATCAACCTCATAAGGCCCCATCCATCTGGTAGACAGTTTGCCTTTAAAATTTTTGAATCTGCTATCATATAGGAGGGCCCAATCACCTGGCTGGAAGGACTTCTTTTTAATGTACTTGTCATGCCATTTGGTCCTTTTCTCTTGTATTAGGGTGGTTCTTTGTAGAGCATCCTGTCTTATCTCATCCAACTCGTTCAATTGTAATAGCCTCTGTTTTTGAGCTTCATTCAGGTCCATTCCTAATTGCATGGCAGTTCTAAATGTCTTTACCTGAAACTCTACGGGCAATAGTACCTGCTTCCCATACACCAACTCATAAGGTGTATGGCCTGTTGTATTTCTCCAGGCTATCCTGTGGGCCCACAAGGCCTTAGGAAACCTATCAGTCCAATCTTTGTGATGCAGCTGAACAGTATTAGTGAGGATGGCCTCTATCACTTTGTTGGTCGATTCTACTTGGCCATTGGCTTGGGGGTGATAGGGCGAAGACTTTCTGTGTTTGATATTGTATTGTTCGGTAAGAGCCTTGACTAAATTTGAGGTGAATTATGTCCCTTGGTCAGTGACTATTTCCCGAGGTACCCCGAAACGAGTGAAAATTTCCTCAAAGAGAAAGTCTACAACAGATTGTTCATTAGCTGAATACAGGGCCTTGGCTTCTACCCATTTTGTTACATAGTCTGTGCAAACTGATATGTATTTTTTTCTGCGGGACATGGGATTGATAGGTCTTACAAAATCTAAGGCCCATTTTTCAAAGGGTTTGATTACTACATGGGATTGGAGTGGCATTTCGTCGACTGTTGTAGGTTTTCCCATTCTTTGGAAATCATCGCAGCTAGCCACGTATTTCTTTGCATCTTTGAAAATGGTCGGCCAATAATAGCCAGATTGTAGGATTTTGTAAGCTATCCTTTTGTCAGCAAAGTGGCCTCCACATGGGCCATCGTGGCAGGCTCTGAAGATATCCTTCATTTCATCTTCCCGGACACATCTTATGATTACCAAATCAGGTCCCGTTCGGTATAGGGTATCCTCATGCCACATGTAATTGACACTTAGATGAATGATTCTCTGTTTTTCTCTAGATGTCATACCTTGAGGCAGATTGCTGGTTACCAAATAGTTGGCTACATCTGCGTACCAAGGGGTGAAAGTAGAAATGGAAAATAAATTTTCATCCGGAAAATCATCATCTACTGGAGTACTGTCACCTGTATGGATAAGCCTAGACAAGAAATCAGCAACCAAGTCATCTCTTCCAGGCCTATCTATGATAGTGATATTGAATTCTTGTAGTAATAACAACCATCTAGTTACTCTAGCATTTGTAACGGGTTTATTCATTAGAAATATGATAGCTGAGTGGTCAGTGTGCACAAAAACTTCGTATCCTGTTATATAGTGTCTAAACTTGTTGATGGCATGTAATACGGATAAAAATTCTTTCTCTGTGACATAATAGTTTGCTTCAGCAGGTGAGAGGTTCTTACTAATGAAGTATATAACATAAGGAATCTGCCCTTCCCTTTGTCCTAGTACAGCTCCCAAAGCAATATCTAAGGCATCTGTACAAATATGGAAATGAAGAGACCAGTTTAGACCTCTCAAAGCAGGGGCACTTGAAAGTTTTGTTTTTAATATTTCAAAGGAGATTTGGCATTGCTCATCCCAACAGAATTCAACATCTTTCATTAGTAGTTTGAAAAGGGGGGCAACTAGGTTTGTAAAATTTTGAATAAACCCCCTATAGTAGCCAACATGCCCTAAGAAACTTATGATTTCCTTTTGTGTGGTAGGGATCTTAATTTGGGAAATAATGTCAATTTTGGCAGGGTCCACTCTTATTCCTGTACCGGAGATGTGGTGGCATAGAATAATTCCTTCAGTACAGAGCATTCTTGATTTTTTGTGACTGAGTGAGAGGTTGGTCTCTTTACATCTAACCAATACCTTCTTCAAATTATCCAATGCTTGTTGGAAATCATCCCCATATACCGTGAAGTCATCCATGTAGACTTCCACACAATCATTGGTCAAATCAGAGAAAATAGCCAAAACAACCCTCTGAAAGGTAGCATGGGAATTACATAACCCAAAGTGGATAACCTTATAGGCATAGGTTCCCCAAGGACATTTGAATGTGGTCTTATCCTGGTCTTCTGGTGAAATTTGTATTTGGTTGTAACCACTAAACCCATCCAGGAAAGAAAAGTACCTCTTCCCAGATAAAGTGTCCAAGACCTGATCTATGAAAGGTAAAGGGAAGTAGTCCCTATAGGTAGCCTTCTTTAGTTCTCAAAAGTCCACACAAATCCTCCATTTCATGTTTTTCTTTGGTACAATAACTAATGGGGAGACCCATTTGCTGTCTGATATAAGGTAAATGAAATTGGCTTGTAGGAGTTTTTGGAGTTCTTCCTTTACTATATCTTTCAAGGATGGGTTCATTCTTCTCTGGGGTTCCTGGACAGGTCTGATCTGATTGTTAGTGTAAATATGCTGCATACAGGTATCTGGGTGGATCCCTTTCATGTCAGAGTAATCCCATGCAAACGCATCAGACTGCCCTTGAATCATTTGTACCATCTTTTGTTGCTGTTCTGTTTCTAGGCTGGCGTTGATAAATAAGGACTTCCCAAGACTGATTTCAATAGCTTGGACCGCAGATTCCTTCCCTTCCTCTACTTGTGAAAGATTGGCTATTGTAGAAGTGGAAGGGTGCCAAGTTTCTTGAAATTCAAGGCTAAAGATGTGTGTGTAGTTGGGGAAAGATTAGGGATAGTCAATGCATGACAAAGTAGCCAAGAATAGACTTATGATTTGTTCTTCAGAGTGTTCTTGTACTCCTTTTACTTGTTCAAGTGTCAACAAGGGTTGAGTACAGTCCTCCTTCCCATAAGGATTATCCAACCAAAGAGGAACTTCAGTGGCTGGTTGGGCGGGGGGAAAAAGGATAAGTTTTTGACTTTGAGTGCCATTGGAAATTATCATTTCTCCATATCGACAACTGATGAATGCATCAATAGTGGCCAACCAAGGTCGGCTGAGTACCACTTGGTGTCCTGGTTTGGGGGATTTGGGATGGATTACCAATAAATCCACAAGGTATTCCCAAGAGGCCAATGTTACTGTTATATCATCTAAACTTCCTGCTGGGGTGATGACTGATTTATTTGCAAGCTCTAGCAAAGTTTGTGTAGGTCTTAAGTGATCTAGTTGCAGTGTTTTCATAGTGTTTACTGACATCACATTTATTGCTGCCCCTTGATCAATAAATGTGTTAGGTAAGGCAACGCCATTGATTTCTATGGTTACTATCGGGTTCCCTAGATCACTATACTTGGAAGACATTTCTGTTATAAATTCAGATAACTGCCCTACCACTTGTATGACAGGGGGTTCCTTCCTCTTTCTCCCCGGATTTTTAATGCAAAGGTCCCTTATAATTTTAGAATATATAGGTATGTCTTTAATGGCCTGTAGTAGTGGGATCTTTACACATATATTCCAGAGTTCAGTCTCTAGAATATGTTCTAGCGGTTCCTCAGTTTTCTTTACGAGCAACCTTTCTGGGTAAGGGGGATTCATTTCATGGGGTGTTTCTGCTGCAAGGGAGTTGGGAGAAGGAATTTCTTGTGGTACTAGAGTGTTTCTTCCTTCCTTCAATGGATCAGTCATCCATTCTTCTCTTTGAACCGTTTGGACATCTCTTTGTTCTTCTTGGTCTGTGTGGTTATGCACTTGTTCTTCTTGGGATAACCATAGTGGGATTTGTTTTGTTTACAATCCTTCCTGATCTTAATTCAATTTCGTTAAACGGAGATGGCGTTATTACATATGTAGGAAATGTTTGTTCTTCAAGGTTTTGTATAGGTTGTGTCGGTCTGTTATTTGGGTTAGGGATAGGTTGTGCAGGAATAGGGGTAGGCCGAGGAGGGTTTTGGATGGGTGCAACTTGCATTGGTTGTGCATATTTGTATTCATGGGTAGTGCAAGTGGTTGTTGTAGTTGTCGGGGTGGAAGAAGAGTAGGGGGGTTAAATCCTGGGAGCAACTGTGAAATATTCGAAGGATATTGTGGATAGGTGGGAAAATTTGTTGAAATAGGTTGAAAGGGGACATTCCCATATACAGGTCCTCTCCACCCTTGTTGCCAATGTTGGGTTTGTGTAGACCAATGAGGATAATACATGGGTACCTATTGCTGTTGAGGGTATTGTGTAATTGGGTCGGCATACATGCTGGGGTTTTGTTGTCTCCATGGTCTCCTAGGGGGGTAGAATGTCTCAGGTTATCCTCCTCCCTTGAACATGGCCTTGAGTCCGGGAAGAGAAGGGCATTCGTTAGTAGGATGGTCCTCTGTGAAAAGACCACATATTTCAATAATATTGAGGGGACATTCCTTTTTAGGGTGTTTCCTCCTACATTGATGACAGAAAATTGCTAACGCAACATTTTCTTCCTCTTGTTTTATTTTAATTTTCATGGTATCTAGTTGGGAACTGAATGTGTTTAGGATATCTGTTTTAAATTTTTCCAATAGATTTCCTAGTTCAATCCTCATGACTCCTCCGGATGTGGGTTTAGCAATTTTGTTGGTAGGGTCCCTTATACTTTTCCCCGTTTTAGCGTGACTATGAGAGTATCTTTTACAATACTCTGCTATGTTTGCAAATGGATTTTGGTATATGTCCCCAGAGCTCATGAGGTTTAACACTTCAATGCAATCATCCCTCACACCCTTTAGAAAGACAATACTAACTGTAGTTGTATCTAAGGAAAACTGCTTAGTCTTTTGGTAATTGTATAAGAACATCTCTAGGTAGTCTTCTAAGCTTTCTTCTTCCGATTGCTGCATTTTGAATATATCATTCCTAGCGTCCCTAGGTCTGCAGTAATCTTGGTATTTCTGGAGGAAGGTCTCCTTCATACCATCCCAAGACAAAATTGTGTGTTCCCCTAAGCTCATGAACCACCGCAGTGCCGAATCTTTTAGTGTGGCTGGGAAAAGTTTTAATTTTTGAGCATTATTTGTGTAGTTATAGCTCCTACATAATATGTCAAATTCAAATAAAAATGAGTTAGGGTCTTTTTTCGACATACCTCAGAAATGAGGAAGTGAAGATAATGGAATGTTCTTTGTAGTGACGTCTTTAGAAATATCCAGTATGGGGAATCCAAATGTCTCTGTTTCATTGGCGATGTTTCCCTCTTCTTCTGCCAAGTTTCCAAACAATCTGTAGGGAGGTGGTGAATTTTCCCCACTGAGTGATGGTTCCACCACCAGGTTACCTAGTATTTTTGGCTGTTCCAAGGTTTTGTGTGGCCTCCCAACAACAGATACAACCTCTTCTATTACCACCTCTGCTTCTTTTCCAGTTTCTCCTTTGGATGGGGTTGCCAGTACTTCCTCCCTTTCTCGCTGCCTTATGTCTTTAATCTGAACATTGGCTTTAGATCTAGTGCCTTTTGTTGTTGTTACAATTGCTGCCTTTGAGCTCTCTCCTCTAAGAAATTTTCCTGCACGAGTTTTCGATGAATTAGTATAAGGGGGGGTTTTCTTTGTTGTTTACTTTTCTAGTTTTTCTGAGATTTTAGGAGCAATAAATCTACCTTTATTATCCCTGTACCTACTCATAAAAAAAATGAAATAAATGAAAACACAGATTCCTAATTAGGGGTAGGAGGACAACTTGACTTTGGAGCAACCCCACCAAAGTGGATGCGCAGGTTCTTACCTTTCATCTTACCGTCTTCTCTCCACCCTCAGATTATCCTCAAATCCAATCCAATACTTCATCAAACCAATAAAAATATGCTACCTGTTACCGTTTACAACTCCCCGATAATGACGCCAAAATGTTGGTGTACAAATATGTTCAATGTATATCTCACACTCATTTAAATGTCAATCTGGGATTCATAATCGAAAGAGTTGTTACACTATATGTGTCGAGAACAAGTAACCTACCTGAGTCTGTTGCATATAGGAAATAATTAATAACATAAAAATCATGTTTCTAAGATTTCTAAATACTTCAAAGTATTCTCTGAACCTAGGAGAGAAAACTGATGATGAAACTTAAACAAACAGTCAATCAGAGAGATGTTGTTCTAGAGAAACAAGTTTATTCATTTTAGGCTCTTGAGTTAAAAAGATGAACTTTAAGAAGCTTGTCTCCTGTAGCAATTAAAAAAATCCATCCCAACCATTCTCGAAACAAAATCCAACTTCAACCTCATGTAATTCAATCAAACCAACACAAGGGAAGTTCAGTATAACTGAAAGAATTTATTACAGAACATGAAGATGAAATATAAAGCCTCCTGGTCCCTTGCGATACTAGGTCTACCACAGTCATAAACTCAAAATATTAGTCCCACACTTCTAATTATGAAATAACTACCTTCAACATCTGAGAATGAAATGTCTATTCAATCTAGCACTTGCTTGTTCACACCAATCCAAAATGATTAACTCAATGCTCAATCCTGAAAATGAAGTAAAAACCAATCACACACACACTGCTGTAAACTATCCACATAAACACACAGAATGTATACAAGGAGGTTTACCTTAGTTGGGGCGGTGGGCCCTTGCCGAACCAACAAGGAACCTCTTAAGGAAGTAATAGACTAAATCTTTTCACTCACATCCGAGAATTAACATAAAAGATCTTCTGTATTAATTCAACTGGTAAATTGGATCAACAATCTTTTACTTCATACATGACAATGATAAGTATTGTCTGGTTTTACAATGTATTTTTATATCTGCTATTATTCCTTTCTACTATCATCTATACAACATTCCTTATATAAGGTAAGCTGATACTATCAATATCTATGGATAAACATTAAACAATTTGAGTGATTTCATATTTAAGATTTACATCGATTTTTTAGGAATCGACTCCATCCTCATGACACGAAGTGGAGTCTCTTGCAACTGGAAAACTGACTTGGGTGCTTCTATCCAACTATCTTCTCGAAATCTTCACCATTAATTCAATCCAACTGGCGCATTCTGGAAACAGAGGTTCCGGTACCGGATTGCACACAGTTGCGAATCTAGTACCGGAATAGAGCAGAGCAAGTACTACTGGAATAGCGCACGTCTTGGTATCAGAATGGATTTGGTACCGAATTACATGGTGCCTGGTAGTGCCAGATAGACTGCTCATAAATCAAATCATTAGGACTATACAAAATAAAACACTTTCAATCGAATTAATTTAAGAAAGTTAAACAAACATGCTTTAAATCATCAATTACCTCTTGTGGACATGACATAGCTATTAGGCATGTGTTTTGGGAAGGAGTAGTCCAGTATAGGTTTATAACAAAGGCAAAAAGGCTTAGATATAAGGTAAGATAGGGCATTATTTATGTCAAAATAGATACTCAACAAAGACATAGGCGTAAAGTTGGTGACAACCCCCTTGTGGGCACGTAGGGATAGCAAACTTGGTGAGGTCCAAGGAAAAGTGCGTAATTTGTCAACCACTATCGTTGCTTAAGAGTGGGGTTAAGAGGTAGTGCCTTGGAAAAAGGAAAACAAATGATTCACAAGAGGTTATTGTTTTGCAAGACTCAACCAATACGAGGTAGCTTTCCTTTCCAGTAAGACAAAAACTAAACCAAATTCATATTAGAATTAAAAAAAAATACAAAGTTAAGTTACTATAATACATAAACAAATTAAAGATGAAATAAAACAACATTTCTAACACATAAGTAATTCAAATGATTTTTTTTTTTTTAATTTCTTTTTTCCAGTACACTTCCACCCTATGGAAATAT
>ML787208.1:0-12237 GCA_009831015.1 Picea engelmannii | reverse complement strand
GAAGCCCCTGAATCTACTACCCAAGACTCAAAAATATTATCTACAGAAAGAATCAAAGAATCTTGTAACACATCACCTGTTACATTTGCTTCCTGATTTCTCTCCTGTTGTCCATCTCTTTGTTTCTTTGGAGCTCTACAGTCTTTCTTCAAATGTCCTTTCTTCCCACAATTTCAGCACTCTATCTTTCCAAGTCTGGATTTGGATCTTCCCTTCCTATAATTCCCACAGTTCCCGAAACCCTTTCCTCTATCCTTTTGTCTTCCCCTGTTCTCCATGTTCAATGCATTTCATGATGTCTCACCTGTGATTTTCCATCGCATTTCCTCACTAAGGATAACACCAACAACATCATCAAATTTTAAAGTATTTGAACCAGAGACAGAGTTACTTACAGCCATGACCAAGCCGTTCCAGCTTTCTGGCAATGAGCACAAGATTAGAAGAGCCCTTATCTCATCATCAAAGTCCACTTTTACATAACTTAGTTGATTAGTAACCATATTAAAATCATTTAAATGATCTGCAACAAACCCACCTTCCGACATCTTCATATTAAATAATCTCTTCATTAGAAATACCTTATTGGACGCCGAGGGTTTTTCATACAATTTGGCCAATGCATCCATCAAACCCTTCGTTGTCTTTTCTTTCAAAATATTGAAATCCATTGATGCTTCCAGGCTCAGTTGTATCATTCCTAGAGCCTTTCTATCAAGAATCTCCCACTCTTCGTCCTTCGTAGCCGTCGGCTTCTTTGCTATTCCGCCCAATGGTAGGAATAGATCCTTCTAATATAAATAGTCTTCCATCTGCATCTTCCATAACTGGTAGTTTTGGCTGTTAAATTTCTCGACCCTAAACTTTCCATCTTCCGACATTGCCCCCACTCGAACCAGGAACCCTCTTTTCCTGTGAGTTACCTTTCGCTCTGATACCAATTGTTAGAAAAAATAGGACCGTGGAGCAATAAAATAAAACAAATGTGGAAACAAAACACAAAAGATACACAATACAATAGAGACACAGATTTACGTGGTTCACCCAGTGTGGGCTACGTCCACCATAGGAATTGCCAGGTCCTTCCTTTATTATTATCCAGCATATGAAGGGATACAACCTACAGCAAACCCGCTGTAACTTCCTCTTCTTTCTCTCACAGTCTCCTATCACAGAATACAATATTCACAATCAACCATAGCTGCAATACATTTCCCTCATAAAAGAGGGTTGCCTTCTAGGGAAAAAACCCTAACATAATCTCTACCATTAGATCTGTGACTTTATAATGAACGGTCCAGATTTACAATGAAATTACAATATACATTTACAAGGCAATTTTTCCTTCGGGGGCTTCGCCCCCGAACCCCGCAAAGGGGGTACCCCCTCTGCACTCCCCTGCATGGAAGAGTGTACATACTTCTGGGGTGCAAATACTTCATGGGGTATAAACACGGCTGAAAGTAAAATACCTCTGAATCAGGAAGATAATCAAGCTCCACAACCAACAAGTAACAGGAGGAATAATAGTACTTACTTCAATAGTTGGCACAGTTCTTGAAGTTTATGTCTCTTCTCAGCGAGGTTCCTCTGTCCTAGTGGATTTTGAATGCTCTTCATATGTCATACATGCCTCTTCTCCACTGTAGAACCCTTCGTCTTTGTAGTTCTTCTTAAACAGGTTCGCGAGGTGAACTTCTCTTAATACTTTCCCACTGTGCGTATGTCCAGCCTCTGTATCGTTGTCACTGTCTGAATTTTTGAACATTTATCTCTTCCGATCAGACCGATTACTGTATCTTCAAGGTGTTCTTCTCATTCAATAGCATCTTGATCTTCAATTTCAGAAAATGTAAAAATTTTCCTCTAGGTCCCTTAAAGAAATATCTCTCTACTTGGCTATATGATTCCACTCTGTCAACAATAAACTCAGTGATATACCCTCCAATGGTGCTATTAAACTAGTGATCTACTACTCTTGACACAGTGTTATCAACTCTCTTAACCTTCTTGATCAGCGTCGACGTCCAAACCACAGGTGGTCTGAGTCTGACTTCGAACTGGGTATCTGCTAACCTAGCTAGCCACTCATATAGCTCCTGATGGATTCCTCCAAAGAAAATCTCGTGTATATCAGTAAAGATATATCTTCCCAACCAATCCTCTGTACTAAGATTAGGGTTCTTGTTTTGGGCTTCAACGAAGTCCTTTTCTTGATCTTCTATCTACTTGTGAATCTTTGTCTTCGATGGAAACCACCTTGACATTCCCTCAAGAAGATTCTAGTCCCGGCAACGGAACCATTTGTTGGCACAAGGGCAGACCCAAGGTTCAACGCTACAACAACGCACCAACAAACCCTAACTACTGGCCCTTTCAGAAACACCTGCGAAGAAGATGTAGTCTCACCTGAAGTAGCTATAGGGGGTTGCAGGACACAGGTGTCTACAACCAGAGGAAATGCAGAGTGGATTCACAGCAACAACACATAGCCACCTAGTTATCCTTTATCTTCCTTAAGCCTACTACGCAAGTTACATTTCATATCTAACACAATATCACATTAGCATCATATCAAATGACAGAGAACACATCATCAATCACACATAACACAAGATATACATGGTTCACCCTCTCCCTAGGGCTACGTCCATAGAACTCTACCTAAGTTTCAAAACCCTAGGTGTCTAAAACCCTAGGTCAACTTGACCCGCGTTTTCAGGGCTTCGCCAGCCTATCTTTCCTTCCTTCACGCGTGGTGCTTCAAAGCATTTGTTGACATCTTCTTTCACTTGTTGAGTTGTCCCCGATCCATCTTCATTGTTTATCTTTCATCTTCGATATCCTCTTCCAATGGCTTGTTTTCTCTTACTTCGCTCTGTCTTTTCTGCTCTTTTGCTCACTTCAATGCAGTATCAGTCACTGTGTCTTCCACACAGTTTTCATTTTTCCTTCTCTCCCTTAATCTGCGCTTGCTTCCATAACCAAGGGCCAACAATTCCCCTTAGTAATTTCACAATGAAACATAGAGGTTGACTATTAGGGAGCCAAAATCATTTCTATCAACATGGTCTCATCCCATTTGATAATAGTCGCACTCTTTTAGAGTGGATAATGCCAAGGTTTGGACCAAAGGTGCAATTGATACTGCTTACTCTTTCACCACTAAAGATCCCCAAACCACATGATTTCATCTTGAAAGAAAGGTAACATATTACACATGTTCGTGAAGAGGTAGCTTAGTGTCCATTTTTAGGTATCCTTACCCATGTGGATCTCGCAATATGGAGGGCACCTAAAATAGATTCTATAGGCCTTGGGACCTCTCACTACCCACTTCCCCACATTTATAACTGTCTCTTTTGTACCTGAATTCAACTATGCAGGGGAAATTAGCTCCCCCTATTCTTAGTTGTTTGGAAGGCCCCCATAGATATACTAGGTTTTTTTTTAGTGCATCAAGTTTATCTTATAGGATAGAGTCTTTTATCTTTATAGGATAGAGTTTCTTGAGTTAGGATTTATTTATTTTTCAAACACACTTAAAACCACTTGATGCACCACCTAATCACATAGTGTGTGTTGTTTGATCATGATTGGCTTATCTCATTACTTCATTTTATTTAGTATTTTTATTAGCTTGTTTCATCTTTAGGGTGAAACTTTCCTCGGGATATCATATCTCCCCATAAGAGACGGTCTCGTTGGCTGCAATTCCTTTGACATGAGTTCCCCATTAGACGCATTATCTTCCCTACTCAACAAAATAGGGTTATCCACCCTAACCCACCTTTGGGTTCTATCTCTTCTAATTCAAAAACCCTCTCCCCATTGAGGGGTGTTGGTACATCCAATTCCAAGCCCATTTCCACCTCCTTAGGTTCGTCATCTTCATCCAACCCAAGTTCCACCATGGTTGGAGCTAATATTGTATTTAATGCTAACCAAAATTATATGCTCTTAATAGAAAGTTTAAATCCCCCCAATATAAACAATTTAATCAATGATCACATCCAACATGACCCCAATCAACCCAATATGGAAAATAAACTTCCCTCTAACATCCCAAAGTTTGAGGGTATGCCCAGAGAGAATCCTTCCAACCATATCATGTATTTTCACCTGTGGTGTTCCTCCAATTCCATAATTGAGGATTTGATTAGGTTGTGACTATTTCAATGCACTTTGATGGGTTCTTATGCCAAATGGTACATATACCAACCTCGTAATACCCATAGAACCTTTGAGCCTATAGCCAAGGTTTTCCTCACTTTATTCCAACTCCCAGTCTGCCATGACTTGGGGATATAAATATTGACCAGTTTCTATCAAACCATTGCCACTCACATCTTGGATCACATCCATGAGTCGTGTAGACAACAAGGCTTATGAAAATTTGATATCAATGATTCTTTCCTCGTGGACTAGTTCCTGAAATCCCTTCTTCCTCCCATTTCCAAGGATGTAGCCATCACTCTCCCTAGGAATAAGGAAGAAGCTATCCAAAAATACTAGAAGTATAATATAATATAAGCACATTTAGGGTATCTTTGTACCATCCTTCCTGATTCCCCTCCCTCTCACTCAGATAACTTGTCTACACCATGGGTATCACATGTGGTTGATGGCCTTATTGGATCTATGTCTCATACATATCCACACCCTACTCCAGGACCTAGTGGATATGGTAACCCTTACGAAGGGGTTAACACTTCTTATGGATATCCTAACCCCACTCAGTATTTACCTCGCTTCTCATCCCAAGTAGTCACTAGTACCTCTTACCCTACACCCCATGCACATCCACGTGTACATGGGCCTGGTTATAATAGTTCTTCTTGTAGTAGGTATTCTATAAACCCCTATTACCACTTTCCTATCCCACTGCCAGTTGCTTTGTCCTTCCAGAAAGGGTTCTCCAAACCCCTATTGGTCAACCTACACCCCTCCACAATGGAAAATGTACACACAAAAAACTATGCCCAATCCTCATAATTAGAATAAGAAGAAGAACAAAGGGAAGGGTATGCAAAATAATCAAAATCAGGGGAACCAAGGGAACCAAAATCCACAACAAAATACCAATGATGGGCGCAATCAATCTTCCACAACCCAGTTCCAAGGTAACAATCCCCAACCCAAGCAAGGGAAGAATCAAAACCTTTGTATTAATAAACCTTGTGCTAGTTAGGGTGTATATGAACACTATACCCATGAATGTCCCTTGTTACCTAAGATGTGTCGTATAGGGGAAGTAGTTGAGGCCACCAAAAATGCTAACAATAAACCTATCCCACCCTCCTCATCGCAGCTAATTGTGTTGAGAAATCCTTTTCCAACACAAATATTTTTGCCCAACACAAAATCCACTCCTTCTGGACCACCTCTCTCTTCCACCACTCCTAGGAATGGGAATTACCAGATCCTTTACTTAGATTCAATTCATGATGTCAAACTTCACCACTCAATCCTGTCAGTATGGTATGCCCCTTGAAGTATAACCTATTGAGTATTTTTATCCCCCTCCATCCAATAATGGACCTTTACATATTCTCACCTAGATGCAAACCTACTTCCCAAGGTACCTAAGGTTCCATTAAGACATAATTCCTCCAACTCCCATGTGTCAACAACCCAAAACTATAGCATAGTAGATGAATTAGCTCAATCGCTTATAGTGATGTCATCCCTTGAAGTCCTCCAGAGATGTCCTTTATAATGGAAGGATTTTCTATCTTCTTTGGGAATTTTTGATCCATCATATGATAGGATGATTACCTTTGATAGTGACAAGGATAAACCTTCTTGATTACCACCTTCAGTGGCCTTTCAAATTCCAGTGTCCATCAATAATTATGTCATTCATCAATGCATTATTGATGAAGGAACATCCACATGTGTCATGTTGGCCCAAGTCTATAAGAATTTAATCTCCCCAACACTCATCCCATCTACAATCTCCCTTTGTGAGTATGATGGTTGGCCCTCTCAACCTGAAGGGATTATTAGAATTGTCTCATCCAATTAGGAGGAAAGGAAGTATGTATTGACATTGAACTTATAGATTCCATTTTGGACTATAACATCCTTCTAGGTTGAAGCTTAATGTATTCCATGAAGCGATTTTCCTCTTTGTTCTTTCGTAAAACGATCTTCCCCTATAATGGGAAATTGTTTACTATCAATCAGTTGACCTACCATGATCCTCAAGAACAACTTCACCCCAACCACATGATGTATTCCTTGGGTGGAATCCAAATAGTTCCCTCTCTTTCAAACATCATCCCTAGAGTCTACAAAGACTCAACATTACTTGGTGCATATTATGGGCCTCCCCCTATAGTTACCTACCCCAATTCATCTAATGTATGTATGGTTTCATCGTCTCATAGGCCAGGAAAACCACCTCTGCAACCATCGACCAAACCATTGATTCTAGCATCTCCAATATCACCACTAATAGGGAATCCCCATCCACATTACCCCTTTGTCCAGGTCCCTTTCTTATTTCTACCTCCAGGAATAGTGAGTACCCCCATTATGGCCACTTTGAATTTGTGGAACCTTAGATTAAGGATTTTGGTTTGGTACTTGGATCCACCTCCTACTCCTCGTCCACCCTCTACACCAACTCCTTATTTTGACTTGATTATTGTTCATTCAATACCAATGACCCCTATAGACCCTAAGGAACCTATGTAGGCCCCTCCTTAACCAACACGGGCCTAGAAAGGAATCAACAAAGGGGAGGAATCCATAAATAAAGGTAGCACAGAAGATCCTAAATAAGCCATGGCAAACCAAAACATAGCATCGAGGGCCATACCTACATGTTCCTTATGCGATATCCCTAGCCTCACTACCAACAATTGTCCTAGGCTCCCTAAAATTAAATAACTTTATAACACCAATGATTTGCAAACAAATCCTTCCATATTGGTTGTGCACATTACTCTCCCTAATTTGTTTGTTAGTTATATTCCACTCACCAAGAAGACCCAACTGCAGTAGTAGAGGACCCTACTCTCAAGCATGAAAAATATTCCCAAGCCAATCATCAACCAATCATTGAGATTGGCCCCTCTAAAGTGAAACCCGATGAGAATTCCATGCAAATTCTCTACTTACCAACTTCCATGGAATCGAAATTATCAAAAAATGCTATATTCTTTGTTGGTGTACAATAGAGTATCCCTTGCATGCCCAATGTACCTTCTGTCTCAACATTGGTGGAGCCTTCATCCACTAGTATTCAATCTACCTCGGTAGATGTTTCATATGTGAACCATACTTCTCATTCTCATGGTGTTTATTGGTTTCACCACCCCATCTTCCACCACTCCATATGGTAGTGTAGACTCTATTCATCCCATTTTCCATTCTGGTGAGGACATTCTAGATTCCCTAACCACTCCATATTAACCTTGAGATGATTCACCTCATCATTAATACTTTTTTCCTCAGCAACCTAGTCCCTCCAACCAATATGTTGTTGAATTGAAAGATCTTTTGGGTGATCATTTGCTTGCCATATCCACAGAAAATCCATGGTATGGTAACACTTGTTTTAGTACCCATGACCTGAGTCCATTTTTTACTCATATGTAAATAATAGATTGTCAATCCACCTTTATATTTCCAAAATTGCATCCATACTAAATATTTGTATGTTTCTTACGTGGGGAATTCTCCTCCCATGTTGCATATACACAAAGAAGGGGGGATCATGTCCACCTACTCATACCTGATCATTTCCCCCCATCATCATCCGATGGGGGGGAGGGTATTATCATTCTTGGGGGCATGATGGCCCCTCTAGCCAATTTCAAATGTGATCATTATCCACTCTATGCCTAGGCCATGAAGGCCTAAGTTGGGAATACCCACCTCTCATTGTTTGAGTTGTATATCCAGCTAACCTCACCAGCACAATATCTTCACACTACATATATAAGATTATCAATACCATATATTGAAACGGTATAATATGTGCAATTCAAAAATAGATTGGTGATCCCACACTTACCATCAGGCCCCATGTTCAACCTAGTGGGAGGGGTAACTCTAGAAAGTCGCCCTCATAGTCTGTCCCCTTATCCATATTTCAATTAATGCACCATTTATGCCATTGGAATCATATTACTTAGGCATTCTCCAAATTTTGTGATTTGACACTTCACCAAGATGCCATTTTTTCAAGAAGCATTAAAGAATGTTTGTTTCCTTAAAAATTCCCACATAGTTGTCTCTATTACTTGAGAACCATATTTCTTGGTTATTTGTTAACTTATGAGTAGGAATTCCCCATGGATAACATATTTTATTCATGGATATGGGTCTCCTATAGGCCTTAATTTCCCTCGAATTTAGCATAGTTTAACTCCCTTATGTTTGTTTCATTTTCCTTTCATTTCCTGGAAATTGCCTATAGGAATCCCCTCACTTGGTAGATGGACCAACCCCTCCATCCTTTTCATTTTCCAATCTACTCGATGAGATAGCCTTCCTCACATGGTTTCCCTAGAATAGTGACCCTTGTTGCATTTTGGTGCCCATGTTGTTTAATCCCCTTAGGGGTTGGGAGTCTGGTTAGTCTACATACCATAGTTGAGCCACATGCATTTATTCTCATCGTGTTGACATCCATACCCTCTAGACTCCCTCATTTATGATTTGTATTTGTTGGATTATCATGTATCACAAGCCCTCCGCTTCATCCATACAGTGACAATTCTTTGTTTTTATGCCACCATTCACCCACCCATAAGGAGATTTCCATTAATGTCTCTACCATTGATCACTTCCATTTTCAATTTGCACCTTCATCATTACCATCATCTGGTTGTTTTCTAGGGAATTTATCTCCTCGTTTCCCATATATATACCCATTTTGTTTCCCCTATGGGATTTTGATTGTATATTGTGTCTTTCAACACACTGGTTAGATCTGTTGTATCCTCCTTTTGGTACTACATATCTTACCCTTTCCTCCTAGAATCCCCTTAGGAAATACCAGGAGGACCTTGTGATTTTAAAGTACTTGATTTAGTTTTGGAAACATCCTTGTTTTACCCTTGTTCAGAGCATCTAAGATGAGTCACATGGAATCTGTTCATTTCCACACTATGTCCTATTACAGTTAGTCAGCACCTCCATGATTCATACCCATCCCATGTCTCCCTCTAGTTTTCCTAGTGTTTTAATTATATGTCCCAAGAAATCCATGTGCCCGATAATTGACCATTAACTATGGAATGCTTTTAATTCTTGTCGAGTCAACCTCACAATTATGCTCTGAACAAGGGAAGTCTTGATTCTACCTCTCATTGTATTCCCATCTACCTATGGTGTCAATATCTATCAAACACACCTTACTTTCTACCTCATGCTAGATTCAAGGATTCATTATTTCCTTGGTTTCAATGGGCCTTCCCCTATTGACTTCAACACTTGTATTCTAGGGGTCTAGCTTAGAGGATTGTGTACCTTGGATGCATCTCCATCCTTAGTGGGCGTATCGAACCAAGCATACAGAGTCATTAGTTCTATTTGACTTGGTTGTTTCTCACATGCTTGACTTTAGATCATCATCACACACTTAAGAATCGTACTCCTAATGGATCTGTGACCCAGTTGATTGTACTAGTTTACCATACATGTGTGAGATGCATTATACCTTATGAGGGGGTTTCCCTTTAGGTAGTCCCCCACATGTTATGACGTCAGCATTTCATTTCAAATATATAACTCCATTTGATGTACTTTGGATACTAGGCCTAAGGAGTCCCTTTCATTCTTGGGCGTCGGAAAACTTCCCCCTATCGACATTAGCACCTTCATTTTATGGGTTAGTCCTATGTACCCTAGTACCTATCCATGTCATTGATGGGTTACATTAGATCAATTTGAGAGATTCATCATTACTCTTAGACTTGGTAGGATCTCATGTGATCGACTTCAGCGCATCATCACACCGTTGATATTCGTACATATATCCATGATCTCGTCTCAAATGCAATTATTGAGATTTGATTGGCTTGGTTATTCCAGTCTCATAGCCCTCAGTTTGAGCTTCCATTTAGCTCACTCATTTCATATCTTCAATCATTAAGAAATGAGTCCCATTCTCGTTCAGCAAGGCTTCTCAGGTTGTTTCCACCCCCCTTCACCTTGAGTGGGGGCATCAATTCCTATGTACCTAGATCAACAACAATTATGATGTAGACATGGTCCTTTGACTTGAGCACATGTATATGGGATTGTTTATTTCATTATATTGTACTCTATCACTCTTTTTCCATCATTGTATTGTATTTGAGACCTCATGTTATCTCACGTGTTCATCCCCTTAATAATAAGCACGCGATTGTAATCATTATCAAGAGTTATCTCAACAAGTATGAGTATGCATACCTTGTCCCTATTGAGATGATGCAACTCACCACTTGTTGACTTTCTTTTTGACATGTTGTCTCCTTCGGCCTCTTTCACGAGCAGTTTTGCTCCCCACGACACTTCTCTCTCTCCTTGGTTGTCTCATTCCTTGGAAAAAGAAAGATATAATGTATTTTGGTCATACAATGTGCTCCAAACCTCATACATTAGGAGGCATCTATTATCACCCAAACATTGACCACCTAGACCAAAATTTTAGGTGTATCGAAATGCACCATGCATAGTATGGGTATTATGTCTATAGAACCATTTTAAACACCATTCCTCACTATTATAGCTTAAGGAACCTTTTTCCTAAAGTTATTTTCACCTTATACAGTCAAAAAACCCATTTTATAACTTGTCCCTCTTGGGATTATTTAAAAAAGAAAAACAAAAGAAATCAAAATCAAAATTTTGCTCATAAAACAAAGAGGCTTCCCCCCATTTCACATATTCATTTTTTGTGAATACATGTTGGATTTGCATCAGAGCTCAAGAGCCCTAGATTCTTGAGAGAAATTCCCTCGGTATCCATTGTTAGACACAACTACAAGGGAGAGAGAGAAACCATACACTCAAGGAATAGAAAGAACCCTCCCAAACAGGAGGCCAAGGAGATCAACATCTTGAAGGGGTTTCTTCATAGGTGCTTTGTAAAGATTTTTAATTGGGTAATGGATTATTATTTCATTCTTTCATGAATTTGTTGTTATAGTTTGTTATTTTTTCCACACTTTGTTTATTTCCATCTGAATAGCATAGATATGAAGAAGAGCATGTTCATTCAAAGATAAGGTTTATAGTTTTTCTGTGTTATTGTTTGTAATCTTGAAGTAACCACTAGATTGTAGATCTGCTAACCCTTGTTACAGATTTACACCAGCACTCATGTTTCTAGTCCTTTACTTTTTATATTTCATTCATTAATTGGAATATATTATATTCTTCTAGATTAATGGTGATGAGTGTGATTTAAAAGAATCAAAGGATCTTGAAAACTTTTTAACCTGTCTATTTTTATTACATCTTTAATAGTTAATGAATTTTTATTTTATTGAACTCGTGTTCTTTTATTATGTTTTTACACAATGAGGATGAGGAGGGTTCAAAATATGAAGGGGTAACTAACAACAATTCAATAAACTTATAATGTCAAATTCATTTCATTTCCTTATATGTGTAGATATTTTTTCATGCTACGTTGTATGCAAAGTTGACATTTCCCCGGAGTGGTAGTGCAACACCTATTTATAGGAAATCCAATCAACTTATGATGTTAAATTCACTTCATTTCTTCTCTTCGGCCTCAAATGCTAGGAGATAGAGCTTTAGGGGTGGTTGATTAGCACCTCTCAAGTGAGACATCACAGCCCCCCTCCCTCACTACAGGTTTCATTATTAGGTTCTATGATTTTATGTTTCTTGATCTTAGGCTATATACCTTATCTAGCATAGTTTAGATATGTTTTTGTCATGCTTTTATATGATTTATAGTAAAATCCTTTGTGTTCCCACTTTTTATTCCACATTGTTGTATTCATCATTCCCTTTGACCTATTTATAGTTAATAGTTGGACATTAATAAAATTATTGTATCTTTTATTATCTTATGTTATAGGTATAAATATTTTTCTATGCTATGTTGTATATAAAGTTGATATTTCCATAGGGTGGAAGTGTACTGGAAAAAAGAAATTAAAAAAAAAAAAATCATTTGAATTACTTATGTGTTAGAAATGTTGTTTTATTTCATCTTTAATTTGTTTATGTATTATAGTAACTTAACTTTGTATTTTTTTT
>ML787207.1:587529-598884 GCA_009831015.1 Picea engelmannii | reverse complement strand
TTCTATATCTATTTCAAGTATAACATTGATGCATGGACCCTATCCTCCTTTCCTTGTAGCTCCTGCACGCTTCCATCTTCTTGTAACTGTTTCCATAGTTGGGCACTTTTTTCCAATAGCTTTGTCATCTTATGTATAGTCTATGTTATATTCTCCATAGATTTTGTTGCATGTTTCTCTCATTGTTCTCTTACTTATGGAGGCGTAGTGGGTAATGCGCACTCATCCATATCCTTTATTTGGTCCTTGTACTTCTCCAAGGCTTGTGCTATTTTCCTCATCTTTTCCTCAGAAGATACTTCCTTTGACTCTGCATTGTTCAGGATGGTTTGGAATATTGTGCCCATGTACTTCTCCATCTCTTCCAATTTATGTTGCACTATATTCCTCTCCTGACCTTCTTGGATAACTACTTCCTTCAATGATATTTTCTCTCCCTAGGCTATCTATAGATTTGTTGCATCCGACCTTTCCCTGGACTGGATTTCCTTCGCGACACTAATCTGTAATTTGTACAATGCCTTTGTTAGGATTTTTGGAAATGCCAAGTCCAATGTCTCTATCACCTTTAGGGGCTTATGTGTTGCCTCCTCACCAATATACAACATATCAGGTGTTATAATGAAGTTTTCACTCCCCAACACCATGATCTAGATTGTTTCCCATGCTGGCACTCCTTCCATAGTATTTGCTTGTGTGTCTTTTTGTTGCTTCTCTTCCCTGATATTTAATTGTTTTAGTGCAGTTTTTACCTCCTGCACCTGCTAAAAAGTTGAAGCCCTATGCTTCTCGAAATTCTCCCAAACCTCTGATAGTTGATGTTCAATTGTTGTGGCTACTATTTTGGCATCATCTGCTATCAGAGATGTGTGAGGTGGTGTTCTATGGGCCTTCGCCTTCTTTCTGGAGCCACTTGCCTGCTCCCTTATTCTCTTCTTTTGGGAATTTGATGGCTTAGATGTCTCTGGAATTTGTGTATCCATGCCTGAACCCTATGAAATTTATTCATCCACAAGTATATCCTCTGTCTCTGTCCTTTCTTATTCTAGACGCACCTATTCTGTTGTATCTCTTAGTGTCTGCTCTGTGCATGGTGGACCTTGTGTGGAACCACCCTATGGTTTATTCTGCATCCTACATTTCTTTTGAGTTGGGTTGCTTCCCCCCATTGTACCTTGTGTTTTATTCTTCTTATTGTTGGAACCATTTATGCATGTCTACTACATGAGGACTGTTCTATCCTACGTTCAATTTTGTATTGTTGGCATTCTCTTTGGACTTACTATCACCTTCCATTCATTAGACCAATCATGGACTTGTATTTGGATATCCTGCATCGTCACACAGTAGCTCAAAAGTAACCATTCCTTCATGGGATCCTTATTTGCCTCCAACCACATGCTATGGTGTGTTTCCTGAAAGTTGGCAATCTATCCAAACTCTTGGACTGTCTCAGAGTAAATCCTCCACATGTCAGCCAAGTGGTTCTGGACCTCCGAAAGGTATAGAAAGAATACACCATTATTCACTTTCTTCTTCTTTGGGTCTCTTGTGATCCTTAAGGAAGTGCACCGGGCTACGCCACACTTTCCTACTCTCTAAAGGAACATACTATACATCGGTTCTTTCCAAACTACAAGTGTAATCAGGATGAGTATCCACGATTAGTGGAACTCAGAGCCCCAATCTTGTGTATCTTTACAATATTCCAGGAAGGAATTGAGTAAATAAGGGGCCCAACTCATCGAGATCCCCTTCATGCATTGTGATGCAACCGCTACCACTCCTGCTGGTACTTCTTCCTTCCTGCATTTGCACATTAACTTGCATGCTAGTATCCTTGTAGCAAATCTCTTTCTTGGATCATTTATCTCGCTAATATTGATCCTCCTATTCCCTCTGTCTATCCCATGTTTCTCCTTAATTTCATCTGAAATGGACTTTTCCTTAGTCTTGTCTTCCAGATATTGTTTTTTCCTCTCCCCATCCATTGGTAGCCCAATGATTGCAGCTATTAAGTCCACATTGATAGGCATTGGCCTATCCATCCACAAAATTCCTCCATACACTCTTCCTAGGAATTTTTTTACACATATGTTGATATATTTACCGTGCCCAAAGTGTGGTATATCAAGTAAGTTCATAATCCATGTGTTGTAGAGCCCCAAGATCCACTACGCAGGTTCCAACAATGGCGCACCTAATGGACCCTCTCCTTTACTTTCCATGTAATTGTGTTGTGCCAAATCTAAGAATTTGACTATATATGTTACATCATGATCTAAAAACCTAATCCCATTCACCCCTCCTATATTTTCATCATCTACCTTTACTCCATCAGGGATTTTTGGAATTACTATTTCCAATTTCGTCTGTGTGCGTGGTATGCCTTGTGCACTGCTTTCAGCCTGATCTTTTTTTTTCCCCTCGTGGGGATGACGCCCCGACCTCTAGTACACCCTCTTTCTCTATTTCTTGTTATTCTTCTAGCCCCAGGCCTTGTTGCACTGAACCCATGGAATTTTCTTCATGTTGTGGCCCTTTTTCTCTCGACGCATCGGACTTTTTCCTTTCTGCGTCTTCATCAGGCCGCCCGACCTCCTGCTATAGGTTTTCTTCTTCCTCCACTTGCGTGCTATGTGGATCATACTCTGGAGTATGTATTTAATCCACATCCATGACTATTGGCATGTCTTGTGTCCTTGTTGCATTGCCTGAGTGTTGTTTCTTGTGTTTCGACTAGCCCTACTCGACACTCCAACTCGCGGTGACGACATCTTGCTAAAATTTAGACTCCTAGAATACAAATATCAATGTTCTTTCAAGAACTCTCACTCTTCTGCACTTAGGGTTTTCTCTTTTCTCTTATCCTTAGAAAAAATACAAATGAATGCATTTCCCCCTTTTCTGAATTTATAGCAGGACAACGTACTGACAGTTGTTCCACACTAACATTTTTCACTTTTTCACTTTTTCCTGAGCGCTACACTTTTGTATAGGTCAGCTACTTTCCAATGCACAATGTCTTCAACACTGGTTTTTCTGCAATGCATTGTTAATGCTAACAATTATATTACATCAAAACCCTCTAATAGTCTCCCATATTTTTGTCTTTTTTTTACATTTCTTCTTTTTATGTATTTTTGTCTTTTTCTTCTCACATATACTATATGAAATATGTACAATCATACTTTCTCTCTCTATTTTTACCTCTAGTTGTTAGTTCGACTATCTTGATACAACTTCAGTCAACTGCCATTCACCAGTCCTTTGAGATTATTCCCTGCAAGATATTTTAGTTGCACAACACCTCCATTTGTGATGACCTCTACCTGATAAGACCCTAACCAGTGCATCTTGAACTTCCCAGGGTGTTGTAAATACATGTTGTCATAAAGGAGAACTAGATCTCCTTCCTTAAATATTTTCTTCTTTATGTGCCTATCATGCGAAGATTTTTCCTTTTCTTTTTGTACCTCTTGGTGAGATCCTGCTAAAATTTTGTCTTCTTCCAGCTCCCTCAACTGATCCAATCTTTCCTGCACAACACCTTCTTCTGTCATGTTGGTGATTGTTTCAATGCGTAGAATAGGTACTAAATAAGCCAATGGAACCACTATTTCATGCCCATACACCAGTCTGAATGGTGTCTATATTATAAGCTTATTTCATGTAGTCTTGTAAGCCCATAATACTGTTGATACTTTCAACTCCCAATCATCCCTATTCACGTTGAAAATATTTGTCAATGCATTCTCTAGAATCTTGTTAAAAGCTTCTACTGTACCATTTTCCTAGGGATGGTAAGATGTGCTCTTTTGATGATGTATCTAAAATTATTTTGTCATAGCTCTGATTGTACTATTAATAAAATGAGTTCCCTGATCACTCAACAAAATTATGGAACATCCAAATCTCACCACATTCTGAAAGAGAAACTGTACTGCAGTTGTTGCACTGCAATCCTTTACTGGAGCTACTTCTTCCCATCTGGTTAAGTATTATGTCATAGTGATGATGTATTTGGTTGTTGACCTCCTTGCTAGTGGGTTAATGGGTCCAATGAAATCCACATCCCATTTATCAAATACCTTTAAAGTTACTTGGGGCATAAGTGGCATTTCATCCCTTTTGGATGGTTTTCCCACCCTATGCTAGACATCATAGGTCTGACAGTATTCCTTTGTGTCCTTATGTACTGTAGGCCACCATAATTCCGCGTGCAACACCTTCTGTGTTGTAGTATTTCCTTCATATTTCCATATAGCTATGCCTTCATGTTCTTATTCTAACACCATGGAGTGTTCATGCTCCATTACACATCTTCTTAGAATTTGATCTGTGCCTGACTTGTATAAATGACTTGCAATTAGCTAATATTATGCAGTGCGCATGACCAACTGGTTTTTCTGTGCGACAGTAAATTCCCTGGGATCCATACCTGTGCTAAAAAATCCAACAATGTCAGCAAAATAATCATCATCAATCTGGACAAAAAATAAGTTAGCATCGGGAAAAAATTTCTCCAAGTTCTTTGGCTCCTCTCCATTAGTAATTCTTGACAGATAATCTAGTCCTACATTCATCTTCCCCGGTTTTACTATGATTTCAAAATCATATTCCTAAAACAATAACAACCATCTACAGATCCTCCCCCCCAACACTGGATTGTTAACTAGATACTTCAAAGAAGACTGATATGTAAACATCTTAAAATGTTGACCCAATAAACAATGTTTGAACTTCTGTAGGGAATATACCATAACCAAAACTTCCCTTTATGTAGTATTATAGTTCTTCTTAGAATCAGAAAACTTTCTACTAGAAAAATATATTGGGAGATTGATGTCTCCTTCATTTGGTTGTGCCAAAATTTCTCCAAGTGGAATGGATGAAGTGTCCACATGCACATGAAATTCTTTTGTCCAATATGGAAATCTCAAAATTGGTGTTGTCATGATATTCTCTTTCAGTATCTCCAAGCTCTCTTGGAATTCATCATTCCACTGAAACATGATGTCTTTCTTCAATAGCTTCTCCATGGGTGCAGTAACGTTTTCACAGTCCTTTATGAATTTCTTGTAGTACCTTGTGTGGCCCAATGTTTCTCTCAACTGGTGCACTGAATTTGGCGGTGGTAAATTGACAATAACATCAATATTTGTAGGGTATACTATCAAGCCATGTTTGCATACAATGTGCCCAAGTAGGATGCCAAACGATGTGCTGAATATACATTTCTTAATGTTCCATGAGATCTGACATTGCCTACATATTTCTAACATTAACCTTAGAATTTCCACATGGTCCTTCAATAAACTAAATATTGTCCAATCAYCCAGATAAACCTTTAAATTTTTTTATATAAAATCCTTGAATGCAGCTACTASTACTCTAGAAAATATTGTTGGTGCATCATTTAAACCAAATGGCATTAYTGTGTACTGATATGACCCCCATTTTKTTGAAAATTTAGTTTTGTACCTGTCCTTCGGAACAATTTTGATCCGATGGTAACCTGAAAATTCATCTATGAAGGAGTACACTTCCTGTCCTCCCACATTCTCTAAAACATCATMTRTAAATGGAGTAGTAAAAGGATAATGCAGGCATGCATCATTTAATTTCCTTAKATCCACACATATCCTAATATCTGTAGTCTTCTTTTCCTAGACCACCATAGGACTAATCCACTCTGATTCTTCCATAGTCCTTATGATTCCTAATTCTAGAGTTCTATCAATTTCTTCCTTCACCTTCTTCTTATAGATGGGGTTTAATATATATGGTCTCTGTCTAAATGGTATTGCCTCTGGTCTAAGGGGTATCTTCATTTCTCCAAGTTCTCATGCTACCCCTTTCATTTCTGAAAATGTTCCTTGGAATAAGTCACTATACTTGCACAGTAATTCAGTTATTTTTTCCATTGTCTCATTGTCCTGGTAATCTCCAATGTTGGATATATTGGGTTTCTCTTCAGTCCCAATATTGACATTTTTAATATTCATAAGTGCACTAAAGTCTTCTGATTGTAATAGGGGTCCTTCCAACCCTCTTTATCCTTCCCCTTCTAATATATGTATGACACGTGGGTTTTCCTCTACTTCGTCATCCTCTGTGACTTGATAATAGTAAATTAATTGTTCAATTGTTTCTTTTCTATAATCTCTATCTACTGTCACTGTATCTACCCCATACTCTTTAAATATATTCCCTTTGATCTTCTATAATTCTAGATACACCCATGTATTCTCACTTTCAAATACAAAATTCCTAATAAAGTTTTGTTGCACTACACCCCAACTTGTAGTTTCTCTGCGTAGTTCCTGCTCCTTGTACCAATTACCTGGTATTCCTTCTAATGTGTGAATAACGTAATGCATCCATTCCCTTGATGGTACCAACATCCAGCTAGTGACATAATCATTTATGTGAGGTCTTGGGTTCCCTCTTCCATCATACTTCTCTAAGGGTCTATCCTGCTGAATCCTACCAAATCTTATGTGCATCAGTCACTTACATAGATACTAGTCCTGAATTACCTTATGTGCACCCCACCATCGTGTAGGTGTGTCCATTAGTTCTATATCCAACACTAATAATCTTTTACTATACAAAACCTATGATTCAAACTCTTTCATAAAGTTTTCTAAATTCTCCTCTTCAGTAAATGTGGGAAACTGTCTTACTTCTATCACAACCCATCTTACTGTGCATGTAACTCTAGCGCACCTCCTAGTAGAGACTTAATGCAATATTTTCTGCCAATTTTCTACTCGAGTATTAGAATCTGACATGTCGGAATTAATACTCCTCCAACTGAGTACTTCATTTTCAGTTGGATTCACATAGACTTCATCTCGCATAGTATTCCTATACAACTGGTTCACATCATCCTCTATAAAACTGTCAGGCACATGTTCTACATATCTTTCACAATCCGAGGGATATAAAGGTGCTACTACCCTAAAGTTCCCAACTTCAAATATCATCTTTCTAGTCTTTAAATTAATTATGGCATGATTATCAAAGGTCCAACCAATTCCCAATAGTGCTAGAAATGGTATAGACTCATCCACCATAATACATATCCATCACTTTTCAAAATCTATTTTGTTGCTCACACCATCTAAATCCATTGTTGTATTCTTCGATCTACCTATGGGAATCACTCTCTGTTGGTTTTCTAGCTTCAATTGGATATTGGAATACCCTAGTGTAGGTTCTCCATTGCTTCCCAAGTATTTTTTGGCAAAATGTTGACATCTGATCCTAAGTCTAGGTTAACATTTCCCATGTTAAAGTCTCTTATATTTGCATTCAATATGAACTCTCTATTGGTTCTCTTATTTCTATGGACTTGATTAATATTATTTGGTTTTGTTCCTACCCCTTCTTCTATGCTATATTTCTCAAGCATACTTTTAAACAAATCCATGGCATTCTTATCATTGAATAATTTAAATCAAGATTCCAGGAAATCCCTTAAGTTACTTACTTTCCTTGTTTTCTCTCCTTTGTAAGTATGATCCAAAGACTGAGGCATATAAAAAATAGGAGTATCATACCTCTGCGCAGTATTCGATGTGGAGGCTACATTTTCCTTCAGGAACTCCTTCTTTTCTTCCTTGAAAGTTTCCTTCTCCTTATTTGCATCAAATTTTTGTTGTGGCCAAGTGTTCTTCTGAATCCAACACTAAGATTCCTTCTTCTGGTCATGTGCATCTTCTCGTGTCTTCGCTCCTCCTATAGTCACTATATTTATGTTCCTCCTAGGATCCCTTATTTATGCAACAATCCATTGTACATTCTAGTTATTTAGTTTCCTCTTCTCTTGGATCTTTGTCATAACTTCAGGAAATATTCTGTCACGTGATCTGCTGCAAGAAAGTACATACACGTTGCTACTGGTTGAGGACAATCTCTTGCATAGTGTCCTTTTTGTTGAAAATTATGGAAGATAATAGGCCCTCTGCCTCTGCCTATTCCTCCTCTTCCTCTACCTATGAATCCTCCTATGTTCCCCTGTGGATCCATGTTTTGTTGATGATAATGCGGTGTCTGATTATAATGTGGGGGTTGCTTAAACTATGGAACTTCTTGAAATTGTTGTGCATTGCCAAACGGTGGGGCATTCTATCCTGGCATCAACTCAACCTACATCATGTATGCATATGAGGTTCTTTCCTTCATTAACTCTAGAGTTATACAATTTTTGTCTTCATGTCCCACCGACTTAAAAACGTTACAGAAATTACTCTTCGGTTTTGTCTTGTACCTTTGCATCCTAGGGAACTGATAAGGATCATGCCCATGTGTCTTTCATATTTCACAAAAAGTCCCTCCTGTAGAAAATGGATTTGGTATCCCTACTCCCAGGTACTACACAAATGTCAGACACTTGTTCTTGTGATGTCCCTCTGATATGCACAGTATACACGACACTACTTCTCTTTTCTCCCTACTTTTATTCTAGCTTAATTGCATTGTCAATTTCTTTAGGTATTCCTTTAGATCCTCTATATATGGATCTGTTTGATTATATTGATTCTCCTCTAATTGCATCGTTTCTTGCAGTGCCTCTGCCTGGGTTTGAAGCTTTTGTTGTCTCAATGGATATTTGAAGTGTGGTAACAAAGAATTTATAAAAAAATGTGTGTGCTACATATGAGAAATGGGATACTTCAGTTTACCTTTCAATTTTTGAACTTTTGATCAATGTACCATACAAACTCTCCTGGTTTCTTTCTAACCTCAATCATCTCATTCATAAACTAATCCTCTAATTTTGGCCTTTGAAACTCAGTGATAAATGTTTTTTTTTTCTCTGCTACTATTCCTAACACACCCTCTGGATTGTTTACTGCTAAATTCATATACCAATCCAGCGTGCAACTTCTGAACGTTATTGCTAGATGTGCTACTTTTGTTGCCTCATCAATGACTCTTTTCAATTCCCATATTCTCTCACACACTAATAGGTTCTTCTCTGGGTCTTCTGATCCATCCCCATGAAACTATGGTAATATTATCATTGGATCTACACCTGCCATTTTCGAATGTGTTGTACATGTTCTGTGTCGTACTACTATCTTTGTACTATTGTTCGGACTTGAACTCCCACTGGTATTGCTATTGGTACTTCTACTTGTACCAATAGCTACATTGTTGCTGGTACTTCCACTTGTACCCTCACTTATATTCTAAACTCCTATATTCCTTTGACTCTCAGTCCCTGGTTCTCTAAACAACTCTTTCTTTGCTGATTTGTTAATCATACATGGGGTTGTAGGTTCTACACTAATTCGGATCTGGATAAGAGTACCTTCTTCCTCATTAGATCTCACTCCTCTAGTATTTATTTCATATGTGGAGTGAAATATTTATTTCATATGTGGCTTGCAGTATTTATTCAATGTGCTCCATAACATGAAGATCCTCTACCTCTTCTTCATCACTCTCCAAGACTTCCCTCTTGGCTAATTCTCTTTTCTTCCTATTGATCATATATTGGTAGGGTATGCCACTGCGCATGTTCCTACCTTCTGTAGAATTTCTTGGATCTCCTCATGATCCATCATAATGAGATCTTTCTCTTTACTATGCTCTTATCTATCCATTTCCCCCTCCATATCAAAACTTCCTCATTGTTTCCCCTAACTCCCCCATGCATGCAAGGTAGTTTAGATGTATGATTCCATAGTTAATACCCCTTTATCATGCGATAATCACTTGATTGAAGTGTACAATGACCTGATGCACCTTCCCCTTGGACCCTTAAGAAACACTTTCTCTGTTACACTATAATACTTCAATGTATCTACTGCAAAATCAGTGATATACCCTACCACAATTCTGTCTAGCCAGAAATCTACTACACGCATGAATTTTTTATTCACCCTCTTCAACCACGTGATATTCTCTTTTTTCCACTCCATTGATCTAAATCTATTTTTTGGATGGTTATCTTTCAACCATGCTATCCAATCCTACAATAGTGTGGGAAAATCACTAAATAAACTCTCATGTATTTCGTTGAATACGTATCTCTCCAAGTTCTCTCTTGGATTAAACCTAGGGATTCTACTATCTTTGTGGGAAAACTCTAGTTCCTGAACTATCAACCATCTTTCAATATCTGCTTTTGTGGGGTTCCAACCCAAAAACATCCCCTTTCTTAAATCCCTACACTATACTGAATGATACACCCCTCCCGATCTAATCTTCTAACTTCCAACCAGAAACAAAACCACTGTTGGCTATTATGGGCCGACCTAGGTTCTAACTACAAGATTACCAACTTCCCTTCTGCCATCAGCCCTTCTGGATACCATAAGGCAACACAGCATACAAATTTCACTATGCAGTCTCACCCAAGATGGCTTCAATGGGTGGTCACAAGACTCAAGTGTATGCAACCATGGGATGGGATGTGTTTCTCTCTTAGGTCCATTAGATTTACTCAACTGTTAGCCCTCAAATATCCCTTTAGGATGCTACCCTAGAAAGATCCTAGTGTTGATCAATGACACACTAATCCAACAGGATTCCATGAACCATTATGCTAGAATATACCAAATGAGATCTATTCTTTTATTGTAATATAATATCTAGATCTGCATACTAACTATGACATTCATCCATTAGTGTTGTTCTACAGGGTCCATTACTTTATGCTTAGTGCACACTATTCATTATTTTATCATTAAACATGTTCAACATAAACTCATTAAAGAAAATATAATCAAAAATATTGCACACATACACACATAACCCAGATATATTGTGGTTCACCCCCTTCTGGGGCTACATAGACAAAGGTGAGTCGCTTCAACTCTTTATTATTCTTCGTGCAAAATCTTGTGCTTCCACAGATTACAATAGTCCTCATAAAACTGAGAAATTCTAACCAATCTACCATCTAAATTCCTAACTGACTAACTCACTCACTCCTTCCACAGTCCTAATACATTCTACTTATACAAAACATGGGACAAATCCATTACAAAAACCTCAAACCTAAACATATTAGGTTTTTCCACTTTCTACTGACTCAATCTTGCCTGGTCCACGATCCAACCATTCTCCAAGTCGATGATTGTCCACTTTCCAACTGCTCCACAACAATTTATCCACTTTGTAATTGCTTTTCCTCGTCACTAGTTTTCCTCTATTTCTGGCACTTCTTTTCCTCTATTTCCGGTGTGCTCCCCATTTTCTGGTGTTGCCTTGATTTCTTAAGACTTCCTTTATTTTCTTCCAAAATTGGCCTACGCAAACACAATGGATCCTATTATGGAAGGGATCCTCTCCTATTCACTTGCCTCTTTGAGGGGGATCCTCCTATTGAGATAC
>ML787207.1:556051-573350 GCA_009831015.1 Picea engelmannii | reverse complement strand
AAATAATCCACAACCAAGATAATATGTTGGTTCCCCCCAGTTGAGGCTGGGTTACAGTCCAAAAAATATACCCCCCACTTGGTGAAGGGACTGACAGTGACGACTGGGTGAAGAGGGGATGGGTGTGATCATATTTTCCGAGAGAACACCTAGAAAGGGTGACACTTCTTGACCACTTCAACACAATATCTAAAAATTTACGACCAAAAATAACCGGCTTACAATATATTTTGGGTTTTCTCAAGATCGTATAAATGACCACCACATGCCCCATTGTGATAGTCATTGATAGCAGCCTTAGCCTTCTTATGATTCAAGAAACGACATAAAATATTATCTACCCCTCGAGGATACAAAGTGTTGTCGATAATAAGGTATTTTTTAGCTTGATGACGTATAAGTCATCATTCGTCTCTCGATAGATGATGGGGTAGCTTCAAGGTTTGAAAATAGAGAAAAAATTCTCCATACTAGGGCTCCCAAGATGAGATAAGGAAAATGTGTTCATCTACAAACAAATTGTCATGAAAAGTTTTTTCATCTAGTCGAGGGAATTCTAATATCAAATTGGAAAAAACTATCGATTTCTTAGACTTCATCGAAGAAAAATAAAGATCAAATTCTTGAAAAATAACAATCCACCTATTGTATTTAACCCCTATGATACGCCTAGTGAGGACGTATTGAAATGGATTGATATTTGCCACCATGATAATTCTACAAAGTAAGATATAATTTTGTAATATCTTAATCGCATGTATGATGGCCAAGGCCAACTTCTCTACATGAGAGTATTTAATTTTAGTAAAACTAGGCTTCAACTAAGATAGTAGACTATGTGCTCATGGAGCTCATTGTCCTCTTGAACTAGACCCATACCAACTGTCCCTTTAGACGCAATGATATAAAGAAAATAGTTTCTATTATAGTTTGGAGGCTTCAACAAAGGTGTCGATACCAAAGATTTCTTAAAGTATCGAAGGATTCTTGGGTTTTCTCATCCCATATAAACAAAGTTTCCTTCAAAATATGCATGGAACTTTTAGTTAAATTGGCATATTTCACTATGAACCAACAGAGGAAGTTAGCCTTCCCCTGTAAACCTTGAAGTTGTCTAATGTTGTGTGGAGAAGGAAATCAAAGTATTTCCTCAACCTTCATAGGATATACCATTATCCCATGCTCAGACACTATGAATCCTAAAAGATGACTAGACCTAATGCCAAATATTCACTTGTGAGGTTTCAACCAAATGTGATAGTAATGACATCTCTCCAATACTAATAAAAGGTGAGTGGAGTGATCTACTCTCTTCTGAGAGTGAGCAATGAGATAATCTAAGTAAGCTTTGAAAATATGATTAATATCATTAAATGCAAAGGTCATGGCATGTTGGAGGGTTTCTTCAGTGTTTTTAAGGTCGAAAGGCATTTTTCAGTATGAAAAAGTACCCCAAGGACAAATAAACATCATCTTATGTTGATCCTCAGTTTTGATCTGAATTTGATTATACCCTAAAAATTTGTCTATAAAATAAAAGACTTCGCTTCCCGCACACTCGTCAAGAATATGGTCAATGAAAGGAGTAGGGAAGTTATATTTAGGAAAAGCCTTGTTCAGGTCTCTAAAATCCATACATATGCAAATAGTTCCTTGGTTTTTATTTACGGGAATGGGGTTTGACACCCATTCAGTTAAGGGAACCAGGTAGATGAAACCAACATTAAGTAGCTTCTCTACCTCCTCCTTAATGGTGAGGGCCTTCCTAGGTTTAACAACTCTAAGACATTGTTGAGAAGGTTTAGCATCAAGATAGATTTTAATCTCATTCTTGACAATGTTGGGGTCGATCATTGGCATCGGTTCATATGACCAAGTGAAAACATCTCAGAATTATTTGAAGAGATTGGTGTAGATCTGAATTTATTCAGACGAACAATCTGCACAGATATATACATTCTCAATTTTACCAAGGATGTGAGAGATGTTGATCGTGGTAGTAGGATAAATATTCTCCATGTTTCCTTTGGCATAAATACCATGCATATTTAATGGAACCACAACATGACCTAACATCTCACTCAAGGTAGATCTAAAGTCATCATGTTCGATCATAACAAGCTCTAGGAGAAAATAAGATCAATGATGAATATTGTCCCAAGGCCCACCAGGACCATACGTGGGCTCTAAGATGGATTCATCTGAAGGTAAAGTACCATCAAGGAAAAAATGCAAACAATATGATTGAGTGGCCCATACGTGCTCTAAGACAAGATCCACCTCATTTGTCTGTGAGGAGGAAGGATCCGGGTCAACAATAGCGTCAAGAATATCCTAATACACAACTTCTATTGTTGATAGCAGAATTTCCATTCCAATGTGTGACTAACCTTTGTACGACATAGTCAGGTAAGGTAGGGTCCAAGGGTCATTGAAATATGAATTATGAAAAGGAACAAACCTCATCGATAATGAATATTCACTGGAAATGGCATGAATATGGTGAATTGGTGCCATGAAATCAAAGCTACCCATCAAAGAGGAATACACTTTGACACCAACATCCTTAGTTTCCTATTGATAATTGTTAATCACAGGGACCAAAGGTCCAACCGATGCACTAGGACTAGCGTGCACAAAGGAAAACTATTCAATCATCAATATCTTCCCTTTGTGAGGAAAACATAAAGTACGAAAAATAGATGACACGATGAATTTCATGGCATAAGTCCAATTATTACCTAGTAGTAAATTATAGTCAAGAGGCGCATCAACCACCTCGACATCAACCTCCATAGTCTTCCCACCTAACTGAACTGAAAAAGTAGGAAGTATTATGTGGGGTCAAAACAAACACCCATCAAATGCAGTCAACATAGTCATAGATTGAGACAAGGTCATAGAGCCAATGGCTTTCCAACATGATAGGGACATCACGCATGTTTCTTCAACTTCATCAATTATAGTACATTTGATGGAAATTTTCATGTACTCCACATGGATTTGAAAGGCCATGTGGTAAGGCAAGCGAGGCTTAACATCCATGACATCAAACTTGATAACTTTTGAGACACATGGGTCAAGAGCTCTTAACGCAGTTAATAAGGCGTTCCTCTTTGAAGGACACGTCTGGAGCACCTACAAAGATGACATCGCACAAGGGGTTTGGCCTAGATATTTGACAATCGAATCATTATGGGTAGCTCTAGAATTAGGATTGTGGGTGGAGTGCTTTAGTAATCCTTTCAAAATATTGGGCAAAGGTTCTATATTTTTTATTTGCAAGGGTATTTCCAGGGGAGGGGGAGACTCTGGACCTATAACAATTTGTGAAGAGTTGTAATCATGAGATTGAGTGGCTACATAAATTTGATACTTGACCATATTGATCCAGAGATGGCCACCTTCATGTGTCGATAGGTTTTGACTCCCGCTCGGTGCATTTTTGATATTGGAGGTCCCTAAGACCATGTTTTGATTATGTGGAAATGGATTTATCAACACAATGGGCGGCTACAATAATATCCTCCAGGATTCCTCGATTTTGGGGCATAGGTGGATAAGGTGATCATATTTATAAAATTTACAAGGAAACTTCACCTTCCACTTTTCTTTCTTTCCCGTACCAACATTATTATTCTATGTATCATTGTTAGTGTCATCCTTGTATTTATTATTATTTTTCCCACCCTTACAATTATTACCTTGTCCTTTCTTTTTATTCCCTCCTGGTTTCTAGTTACCATTTGGGTTAGACAACAACTATAAAAAATGCACATCCGCCGACTAGGTGGAGGTGGAAGACGAAGCCAAAGTTTGTCCTGCTATAGGATGTCTTAGCAAAAAATATTTCAACTGATTCGTCACCAAGGCTGTAGACTTATCATTTTCATAGCCCATGATTCCATCGACATGAGGCCCAGGATTTTGTCTAGGATCGTAGTTTGACCATGGTGCATCGAGAATAATTTTATAAATAATCTCAGATTGAGCATATATGAGGTCCAATTGTTGGGATTTGAAAATATAAGGAAATAAGGACTTAATGAACCATTCCAACATAAACTTTATAAGGAAATGTTCCATTCCAAGAGATGTCTCTTCTTTCGAAATATAAGGAAATAAGGACTTAAGGAACCATTCCAACATAAACTTTGGAGGAATGTAGGCTTTAATCAACCTCTTCTGACTACTCCACTCTTGGATATCGTCCGATATGTGCATGGATTTATCTTGCTGAAAGGTTGAAAAAAGTTCTATGCTAGCATCGTAATGAACCAACAACTAGAAGTGGTTGAGAAAGACAAATACCATCTAATTGAAAGTGCCACATGTTCCCCTTGGTATCTCAATGTACCATTTCACGGAAACACCTGTGAGGGTGCATTGAAATAGCCTCAAATGAATATAATTGTCATTTAGGGAGTTAGATGAGCACCATAGATGAAAAGTAGTGACGTGATCACCCAGATCCTCACTAGTCTTTCCTTCAAATTTTCGAATGTCCAAAAGAACGATTACTGGGGATGGGGGTCCATGATGGATCATGATGCACAAGGTCATTCATTAATTTCAAAAAATATGGTAGATTAAGTGTTGCCAGAAAAGGGAGCTAGGGTTGTGGCATATGCGCCTATGCTCCCGGGAAATATTGGGGTTGAGGGATTGCAGGCCATCCATGGTTTTGGTATATACCATGGCCCTATCCGGTAGGATAATATCCTCCTCCAGAATGATTCATGAAAGGTTTTACGGGCACCATAACCATAGAAGTGGCATGATGAGGATTATATATGTTTCCCCCAGCCAAAGGAACTCCATATTGGGGGTTTCCCATACTATGAAACTGAATCCCTCCAGATGGAACACTGGAGGACAGAGGGAGATTCTCCAAAATAAATATGTTCATTGGAATCGGTGTGGAAGAAGAGGGAATGAAGGATTGAATATAGGAAGTGAACTATCCACTTCGTTGAGCACTCCATCCCAGAGCATTGAAACTAGGATTAATCCCAGAGGAAAGAGGATTCCAACCTCCAACTGTAATATTCACTTGGGGAATATTACCTCCACAAAATGAGAAAGGAACATAAGGAAGCGTCATGCCCCCAAACCCAAAACTAGGATTCACGTTAGTCATTGAAATGAAGGATGAGAGTTGTGACATCATGTCGGGCATACCAAAAGAAAAGGGATTAGAGGCCGAAGGTATTGACTGAGAATTGTGACTCGGCATACCAAAAAGAGATATGAAAGGGTTTGTTCTTTTGGTTTGAGTAGAGCTCACAGGTTGGGTATCATTAGAGGAGGGAACCTCCAACACCCACATCATTGAGGATGAAGGAGTCGAAGGGATCCCACTAATCACAAAAGAGAAGGGAGTCGAAGGAATCCCCAAGACATTCAAGTCTGACTCAATACTCATAATTGGATGATCATGAATATGGGAGGTGAATATATATTTACCACATTTATTAACTTTACGCCTTTTATAAGGCAACTTCGGTAAAGGATCAAGATGTGGTGGTAACTTCAACAAATGACGACACTGACAAGGAGGTTGATCTTGCTCCACGATGACTCAGAACTTGACATATAAAACAAAATCCTAGGGCCAACTAATAATCAAAGAGAACACCAAAATAAAGAAAAAGGGCCAATGCACACAAAAAAGATATAGTGGTTGAAAGGGGCCTCCCTCACTAGAGTAGGTATGTCTCATCCAAGAGGGGAATGAGACTCCCTTCAAAATATTGGAGGTATAAAAATTAGTTATAAGGGCCCTCATGGGCTTAATAATGTAGTCGGTTAGATCCTCCTAGAGAGGTAATCCTCCGAACCTTATTTGACTCAGGGTACCTGCATAATAACCCATGTAAGTAACCTATGTGGCTACCTATGTCAAGCAACTAGAGTCACGACAATATAACCAATGTGCAGGAGAACAGTTGCAAGTCTGATCCATCATATGGGTAGGGTAACAAAGATTGAAATCTAAAAAGCACCATCTCTCATGGAGGTAAAGGTACTAGGGAGACCCCCAAATATGAATAGAACCCCAAAAATATCTCTGACGCTAAGAAGGTACTAGAGGGATATCTTTTCAACCAACTTCTTGTGACCTCATGATTAACTCCGATGTGAGTCAAGCCTCCCGACATCGCTGATTACACAATGGGTTTCACCACTCCCTGGTTAGAAACATATGTTTAGTTTAATAGCCTTGGAGAAGTTTACTCAAAAAATCATATTCCAAGGCCCTATGTCCTATACTTGTTTGTCCACCCTGAAAAATAAAATTGTTTCTAATCAATTTTAATTAATCAACGTTAATTTTAATGGCTTCTGCTTACTCAAGAGGTATGGTCGTGAAATGGATGGTATTATGAATCAACATATAAAAGGAAGAAAATATAAAAAAACTACTAAGTACTAGTATTGAATTTCAAAGAGATGATATGCTTCTAAATGCATTATTTCCAATGCAATCTCTACAATTTCAATGAAATGCAATCTGTCCAAATGTGTCAAAATCAATGCAAAGTAATCAAAAGTGCAAATTCCATAATGTAGATAAGAATATATTTTTTTATTTTCGATATAAAGAAAAAAATTGCAAGGACCTAATAGCAACTTCACAGGAAGACCCTACTACAAGAAAAAAGAGACAAGCCAAGAAGGACACCAAGAAGCAAACAATCAGACCAACGTGTAAGGACAGCCAATGAAAAATATGATAAGAAAGAAATCCACCCAAAAATTCAACAATAAAAAGGCTTACTATCACTCTATAGGCACTTAACAGTCAGAATAGGGATCCAATAAGACTCAACAACCAACAAAACTCACCCAATAAACACCAAACTCAGCCAACAAGACTTAAGATATGATGTACGCAATTGTTTGAGAACAAATTGTGTATATAAGCTCCCTAAAGGAAGACAACTCCCGTATATACGCGTCTATCAAGAGAAAAACCCTGTATACGAAGAAAAACACTGCCATGGAAAGGGTTAAGCCAAGAAATTCATATGCAAGGAAAAATACAAGCTATCAAGCAATAAGAGACAAGGAAACACAGGCTAAAAGAGAGCAAATCAAGGAGAAAAAACACTCCAAACCCTAAAAAGGAGATCACTCCCCAGTATGGTCGCCAATTTTGTTACGAGGAAAATATCTCAATGGATAGGGGTAAATTACAACAGACATAATGACACACATAAATCAATTCTAATCCCAAGTATGATATATAAATGGAATGCTAACAAGATCCTACCTCATCTAGACATTCGAAGAACACCACCATTGAGCAAATGACCCAAAGATTTATACCTGCAACTTGTCCTCAACAACCAAGATACGCAAGAATATGGAGATGATATATAATGTTAGCATATAGATTAGAATAATACATTAACATACATGACAAATACACCCATGGAATAATAATTCAAATGTTTTCAAGATATCAATTAGACAAGAAAAGAGTATTTCTATTAAAATAATCAGCAAAAGTGCATAGGTGACAAACTTTTGTAACGACATATATCGGAACCAAGAAACTAAGTCCCTCCATTTGGGCCTCCACCAAAGGTAGGCTCATATATAGGATTCAATGAGGTTCCCCATCACAAAAAGGAAGTGCTTGAGGGATGAACAAAAGGAGTTCAAACTTTCAAGGAAAAAGGGATGCAAACTCAATATGAAGTGAAATTTCTCCAAAGTGCCTTTGCTCTAAAAATTGAATTGTTCTCTCAAGGCTTGGATATGGCTCAATTTATAGCCCTCAAATGGAACTAAAGGGCCAACTCGGGGAATTTATAGTATGTGGAAGACTAAGGATCATGGATCTCGTGACATGGCATGGAAACCCGACATACTTTTTAATTTTGATCATCAAACCTGATGTACATAGGTTGTAGTGGAGAAACATGCATATACGCTTGTTGTATAACTGATAGGGTGAGTATATGTGGAAAAATATGCATTTTTGGCTCTGGAATGAACAAAAAGGAACTTCAAGTCTGTAGAGGGGAAATGGAAGGCCATCTAAGCTAGTTGCATGGAGTGAGGAAATATTTGTTGTAACACCTTTCACCTTTTTTCAAATGGATTTGGGTGAATTGAGTGAGCAAAGTATGATATGTTATTAGAGGGGAATACATGGTAAAAATCATAGCTTCTAAATCATTAAAGGTTGAAATTGAATATATTGGAAGGGACATATACCATTGTTATTCTTTCCCCATCAATGTTTGAAGAAGTAATCAAAACATTACATCATCATGTTCCACCAAATGAATCTCACATAGGATAAAAAAAAATTCCATATGTTTCTTTGGATCAACTAATCCATCTCCTAGAAAGGTTGGAAATGCTCCTTGTGGGAGAGTTGGAAACTGATGTTGTTCACTATAAATATTTCAACGTATATTTCTAACCCTTCTCTATGGAATTCTTCATGATTCTCAGGATGGTATTGATTTCTTTCTTCTCTATCAGCCATGATTTGATCCTTTTCTTCTTTAGTAGCGAAACTTTCTCCAATTTCTTGAAGTTTTTTTCTTTTTCTCCTTGTTATCGATCCTTTCTATGATTCTAACTTCAACTTCTATCCTATCTTCTCTTCCTTATTTCATTTTCTCTTCCCTCCTCATGAGAAAGAGTCTCATAGGGTATTTCAAGATCTTCATGATTTCAGGTTGTTGTCAGCACTAAATCATATAATTGGTGCAAAACACTTGTCTAATTTCCCAATCCAACTTGCAACTGGGGTTGGTTAGGTTGAGGGTGAGTAATAATAATTCTGGTCTAAAAGCAACTTTTTTTTTCTTGTCCCTAGTATGGTCGCCAAAAATGTTGATGTTTGAATTGATTACGATCGGAAAAAAAAACTCATGAGGATTTAAAACCCCCCTTTGTTTTTATAGAGGTGGTACTCCTCTTTGATTTATTTAAATATTTGTCTTTGAAAATCTTGGAGATAAAAAAAATATAACTAGATGAATTTTGAAAGTAGAGGAGGATAGAAAAAGGATGTGATCAGTTTTCAACTTATTGTGATGGAATATCTCTCTGTTCATTTTCTTTTTGATGCACCCTTTGTGTCATCTCTTTATTTGGTTACACGACCAGTGCCAACTGCCTCCAACTATTCTTTTTTGGTGATTTTAATTAAGGCTCGTTTTAACCAATATTCTATATAATATTTCATTGGGGCTACATTTATCTCTTGTAGAATTTTCATATCGAATAACATCCCTTCCAATTCTCTCAATTCATATGCAATTGATGGAGTGTCTATTCAATGTCCTCATTTTTATTTGCAAACTCACTAACCAACTTTCAGTTTCTTTATGATTATATTCAATTATACTATTAAATTTTTCAACAATTAATACCTTTAGTGTTTCCACATGTTCTTCAAATTGTTTCCTTGTCATAAATATCGAATTCATAATTAAATTTAGATCATGTACTTCTCTTGTGGTTCCTGCCAGGTCTATCTCAGTCAATTTGTGATACAATATTTATTTTTTAACAACAACAAAATCACATTCATCGAACATTTCTGTAATAACCCTAGGTCGAACACCAACTGTAAATGTAAATGCAAATATAATTAAGATGGTGAATTATTTGATATCATTTTGCATGCACCTTCCATGGTGTAGTGCACACATGTATTGTGAACTAAAATGATTAAGTGCAGACATTCCAATATACCACATGCAACAAACTTAAGTGCGCGTGATTTTGAGGCCAGGGAGCCTTTGTGTATATGTTGTGTGGTATAGGCTGGTGATACAGTTATTATAAGCTAGGAGGATTATGTGTTGCATTAGGCCAGAGAGCCTAGATGGTAAAGGCTAGTGAGCCTATTTTTGTATATGTCCAATCATTAATATAATACATTGCTGCATGTAGACCGTCCACGATAAAAGAGCATGGGAGACTAAACTCCACTAGTTAGGGAAGGGGGGAGGCTAAAAATTAAGGATAAGGGGATAAGCTAGAGAAATTAAGCCAAAAAGGAATATTATAGTAATATTCCTTAAACTATGAAGTATGGATAATTATTTTATCCTAAGTTCTAAGAATGAGGACAAGTGGGACAAAGTAGCTCTCAACATGACAAGTGTCAAGTTGGGTAAATGCATACATATAGTTTGGACTTAGTTCATTCTCCAATGATTCCATCATCATTTACTCACTCATTCAGTTGTCCTTCGTACCTTCTGGTACCTATACCCATACCTATACATGTATATGTACCTGGTTATCTTAGGAAATGGACTGAAGAAACAGGTTATTAGGCTAATGGGATATTGAAGAGGTGGGTTGTCAGGTCCATGAGAAATTCTCTATAGGTGAGAGAATTGTTGGGAATTGATTTCCTGAAGATGCCAAACTGCAGATACAGGGCTCTCAGACTTCCTGTCGAGCCTATTATTGAAGGCTCAAAAAGGAAGGAGTGCAATCGAAGGACTATTAAGAAGAGAAGGGACACACTTCCTGGGGTGGGACAGGCATGTGGGGAATGAGGGATTGTAGGCTGCTAGTTTGAGTTGGCACTTGTGATGGAGTCTTTCCTGTTGTCTGAGATACATCAATTTTTTTAGGAATCCATTTACACAGGTGGATTTTATTCCTAGCTCAGGCATGACCCACTACTAAGAGTGATGAGAAATGTGGTCTAAGGCTAGGAGGTTCGTGGAAGGTTTGCACACAGTTGGTGATATTTTTACCAAGATGAGTGTCAATTGTGTGTTAAATTACATGCTGCATTATTATTTATGTGCTTGTTTTTATGGGTTTTCCTATGTGTGCTGTGTGTTTATTTATATTATTATTCTATATGAATCTGTACATATTCAGAATGCATTTGTCTATTTTAAGTTTTATTTATAAAGTTCCGCAAGAGTTTCTATGTGTATATGTTTTAATTTCGTATACAGTTCGAAACTTTTTATGTGTCATAGACCAGTTGGATGTTGGGGATGCTACAATATTGTATCAAAGATATAGTTTTCAACACTAGGCCTGGATGGGCCGAGCAAGTTGAATTGAAGTGGAATTTCACAGAGAATTATTTCATAGTGGACAAATTTCAAGTTACAGAGAATCCAGGGTAACAAGTAGAAGCAATTGTGTAGAATTGGGCAAAAGCCCCAATTTCTGTTGTTAAATTCATGGGAAAATTGAGAAATTTGGCCAAGTGGTGAGATATTCTTAATTTAATATCTGTTCTAGAAAATTCAAACCTGGAATTGGTCGAATTTGAAATTACAGGGAAGCCATGCAAATGGAGCGAGATTAGTTGGTTACAATTCTCAATTTGTGAATTGAGTTTGGGAAAAATTCATTCCAAGAATGTCAACCAGTAGCTATTTGTTGTTGCAGAGGTTGAATTGGTGTTATCAGGGTGAAATTGAAAAAAATTCATAGTTGCAGAATGGCTATGGTGAAAATTGGGAAATTTTTTGGCAAAAGCCCCAATTTTTGCAACGAAATTCATGAGAAATTGATGCACATAAAAATAATGTGCACATGTATGCACACTAAAAATGCATGATGCGCGGTGAAAATCTTGTTATGTGTGGAAAATAAGGGTGTGCACGAAAAATAATGGTGTGTGGGTGTGCGCACTTAAATTCGGCACTCTGTGGTGCAGAGTGGTAATGCACAAAAAATATTGGCATGACGGTGTCCGCACTTAAATTTGGCACTGCGCAGTGCAGAGTGGTAATGCAAGGAAAACATTGGTGCACGGGCGTGCATACTTAAATTTGGTGCTACATGGTGCAGAGTGGTAATGCACGGAAAATATTAGTGCATGGGTGTGTGCACTTAAATATGGCATTGCACGGTGCAGAGTGGTTATGTGAGAAAAATAATGGTGCATGGATGTCCACACTAAATTTAACACTACACAGTGCGGATTGGGTGTGCACACACATAATATTGGCCCGCATGGTGTGTGCAGTATTGGCAGAGTGCAGAGGAATTTTGTTGGTGCACACGCAATGTAGGTATATTCCCGTCGTGCGATAGTTTAATTAATGGTGCATGTGGAGTACTAGTGTGGGTGGGAGAGTACTAAAATTTGGCATGGTGTAGCACATAGAGTGTAATACGTGTGAAATATTAGCATGTGACACAAGAATTTCATGCAATAAGTATTAGTTCATGAACCAAAATTGTGTGCAATAGATATTGGCGCGTGACACAAAAGTATTGTGCAGTAGTTATTGGCGCGACAAAGAAGTGATCCACATTGGTTATAGGTGCATGGAGCATGCACTACCTTATGGTATTACTGTGCATGCTAAATATGGGTGTACATGTTCAAATTTGTGCACGCGAAGTCATTTGGATGGTCTACAACAACAGAAAACCAATGAATTTCTACGACATTTTTTTACTGTGTGAAGGTCATATTTTTGCAGTGCGTTTTTGAGGCCCTAAACAACGTTTTTAGCTACTCAAAAATCCCGAGAACAAAGTGTACGAATGTACACTCTGTCTCTTTACTTCAAATTAAATAGCCCGGACAAAGATTTCTAATGGTGTAAACCATTCGTCAAACGTAGCTTTTATGAGGAAGTTGCAGGACAAATAATGGAGGGTAAGTTTTAAGACCCAACTAACTTCAAAAGGCCATAACTTTCTTCCCAAGACTCAGAATTGAGCATGGAAGAAAGTGTTGGAAAGGTCTTGGATAATAGAATATAATTATGCACCCATAAAATTGATCTGGGAAATCAATTTCTCAGAAAATCAGAAGAAATAAGTCCGATATATTATTGAATGAGAATGGTTCATATTTTTCATAAAATTGATGAGTCAGTTAACCTGACAAAGTTTTGTTGGATACACATTTTTCATAGTTAACAACAACTAGATCATATTAGGATCATCACAAAGTGCATAGGAATGGAATATGCATAGGTGGATTATGGCCAGAAAGATTAGATCAGAGGGATGGATGTCAATATGGACATTGAAGGAACAAAATCCAATGGACATGGAGAAGGAAGGGATGAAAACATGACTATGGTAGAGACCATTAAAAATTTACAAAAGGATGTACAAAGATGTAAAGTTGATAATGAAAGGCTTATGAGAGCCAAGGAGAAGCAATATGAATTCAACATGAATTTATTGCAGATATTGAACATAATAGAAAATAAATTGGATAAGGAGAGTGACTCAAGTAGATCAAGAAGTCACAAGTCTCCTGATGAGAAAATAAGAAAAATAAGTGTTAGCAGACATCACTGTCACTCCCCGAGGAATTCCAATAAGAGAGAACACAACAGCTGAATTCCATCCCCTTTCAGGAAGCATAAGAGGTTTGGGGTGGATGAGATACGAGGAGAAATGAACAAAATCAAACCTCCTACATTTGATGGTGAGCACAAGAAGGATGAAGATGCAGAGACATGGTTGTTGGGCATGAGAAAGTATTTTCAATTTCATAATTATTCTTCTCATGCAGAAGGAATAATTGCCATCTATCAATTCAAGGGAAAGGAATCCATGTGGTGGGATTAGCTTGTGCAGGTGCAACACATTAAAGAGAAAAATGTTACTTGGAGGGAATTCAAGAAGTATTTTGAAAAGAAATACTTGACTAAGAGATACTATGACAAGAAAATGAAAGATTTCTTTGAACTCAACCTTGGGAGTATGACCATAGATGTATATGAAAGAAGGTTTTTAGAACTACTGAAGTATGTTTATTTCATCAAGGATGAGACAGTTAAGATTCAGAAGTATTTGAGTGGATTGTCATCATTCATCGGTGAAAAAATGTAATATGATGATCCCAAAACATTGGAGGAGACCATAAGGTGAGTTAAATTCATGTATGATCAACAAAAATCAAGGCCAACTTTCCAAAAATCTTGAGAATACAAGAAGAAATTCAATATGGATCAAAGGAAGAAAGGGACTAAGCCACCATTCTTCATATATAGTCCTTAGGTACAACCAACTTCCAGAGAACCCAAAACGATTGAGATGGGGGGAAGAGGTCAAGAAAACCACCTATTCAATGTTGGGGTTGTAAAGGAGATCATATGTTTAGAGATTATCCTCATAGAGGTAAAAAAGTGAGAACTATTCACAATGTACAACAAGATCAAACAATGGAGGACATGGGAATAAATGTACCAAGGATCTATGCATCCCTGGACAACAAGCAAGAAAAGTATCAATCACATATGATTGAAGTGGAAGGTATGATCAACAACCAAACCATTGTTATTCTATTTGATTCATGAGCTAGTCATAGTTATATAGATCCTAATATGGTGGAAAGTTTGCATTTTCCAAGAAGAAAGCATGGAAAATCTTGTTTGGTGTAGTTAGCTATTGGAGCCAAAAGAAAATTTAATGAGATGGTTAAATCATGTCTTATAGACATGAATGGACTGAACATCAGGGCATATTTGAACATCTTGCCTTTAGGTTCCTATGACTGTCTAATTGGGATGGATTGGTTGGAAAAACATCATGCTATACTAGACTGTCATAACAAGGCATTTACTTTCTTGGATGAGGAAGGGAACCTAATATTAGTGCAGGGAATTCCTAGGGCAGTAACCATCAGAGAAATTTCAGCATTGCAGCTGAAGAAATGTTACAGAAAAAGGTTTCAAATATTTGCAGCACATATGGAAGAGACACCTAAAGATAAGGTGTAAAATATTGAATGTTATGCAATCCTAAAAGAGTTTGAATATGTGTTTAAGGAAATACCAGGATTACCCCCTAAAAGAGACATTGATTTCTCTATAAATTTGATTCCTATAGAAACTCCAGTATCCAAGACTCCCTACAAGATGAGTACACCATAATTGAAGGAGTTGAAAATGCAACTTGAAGAGATCCTGAAGAAGGGGTATATACACCCAAGTGTGTCACCTTGGGGTGACCCATTTTTATTTTTGAAGAATAAGGATGGGACATTGATACTTTTCATTGACTTCAAGAAGTTGAACAAAGTAACTGTAAAGAATAAGTATCCTTTTGCAAGGATCGATGACCTATTTGATCAGTTGAAAGATGCAAATTGATCTTAGGTCAGGTTATCATCAGGTAATAATTAAAGAAGAAGACATCGACAAGACAACTTTTATAACAAAGTATGGTCATTATCAGTTCACAGTGGTGCCATTTGGATTATCAAATGCACTAGTTGTCTTCATGTGTTTAATGAATGGTATTTTTAGAGAATACTTAGATAAGTTTTTCATTGTATTTATAGATGACATTCTTATATATTCTAAGTAGGATAAAGAGCATGAACAACACTTAAGGATGGTATTACAAGTATTAAGGGAGCATCAATTGTATGCCAAATTGAGAAAGTTCTCATTTTATCAGAAGAAAATTCATTATTTGGGGCATATAATTTCAAAGGAAGGGATATCAGTGGATCCTGAGAAGATAGAAGCCATTAGAGGATGGTCAGTGCTAAATAATGTGACAGAGGTCATATCATTCATGGTCCTGGTAGGCTACTATAAGAGATTTATTGAAGGATTCTCAAATATTTCACACCCAATCACTTCCTTGCAAAAGAAGGGTGTGAAGTTTCAGTGGACATTGGATTGTGAAAAGAGTTTCCAACACTTGAAGCAATTATTAACCAATGCTCCAATTTTAAGGATTGCAGATCCAAATGAAGACTTCATTGTATGCACATATGCATGTAAATAAGTACTTGGTGGATTCCTCTGTCAAAATGGGTTTGTTGTATGTTATGAATCCATGAAGTTGAAGGAGCATGAAAGGCACTATGCCACTCATGATTTTGAGTTGGCAGTCATAGTGCATGCCTTGAGGAAGTGGAGGCACTACCTCATGGAGAAAAGGTTCGAGCTGAGGATAGACCATAATGGTCTGAAATATCTATTTGATCAACCAACTCTAAATGCTAGGAAAAGCAGGTGGTTATAATTTCTCAGTGAATATGACTTTTATATAAAGCATATCAATGGGAAAGAGAACAAGGTGGATGATGCACTCAGTAGAAGAGTGGATGAGTTGCATGCTACAACCATTAGCATGTACCAATAATATTTGAAAGAAAAAAACTTGGAGGCTGCAAAATCAGATTTGCAATACAAGGAATTAGTGGCAAAATTACAACAAGTTATTTTGCAGTAGAAAATTGAAGACTATAAGCTAGAAAATGATGAAATTCTCATGTACAAGGGAAGATTCTATGTACCAAATTCCCTGTTATTGAAAAATCTGATATTGAGATAAATGCATAATGTACCTTATGTTGTGTTGTGGGGAAATAATACCCTATGGACTAGCAAGCTAGGGTTAGACTTGCATGCAGATCATGACCTTAAAGAAATCACTTTTAACCTATCACCCTAAAACTCAAACCCCTTTTTTCACATACAAGCATGGAAATGACCTACTAACCTTTTTAATGATGTTTGTTGTAGATCCTCTGTTGCGCTTTGTCCGTTTGCTTGCGCTGCTCCTTCCAAAGACAATCCTACAATCAAGACAAAACACTACGCATGCATGCTATTTTTCTACTTGAGGGTTAGAGATTAAGCATAAATCGAATAAAACATATATAACTCATGCATTGGGACGGGAAAATTATCCTTTATTATTTTCAATATGAATCAACTTACAATCAATGTGAGACCGACCACCGTTCCTTGATCCTGATCCTGGGCTCCTCCTCTTCTTTTTCCTCCAACTGCTTTGCTTTAATTCTCCTTAAGCTTGAGGAAAGGATAAAGGGTTGGGACAAATGGATTCGGCAATTGGGCAGAGTTTCTTTGCTATCTTTTTCCTTTAAACTACCCAAAAACCTTCAACTAAATCCGGAAAAAAACCTAAAGAGTAAATCCCCAGTGGAGTCGCCAATTCTGTTGTGGGGAAATAATACCCTATGGACTAGCAAGCCATGGTTAGACTTGCATGCAGATCATGACCTTAAAGAAATCACTTTTAACTTATCACCCCAAAACTCAAACCCCTTTTTTCACATACAATCATGGAAATGACCTACTAACCTTTTTACTGATGTTTGGTGTAGATCCTCCGTTGTGCTTTGTCCATTTGCTTGCGCTACTCCTTCCAAAGACAATCCTACAATCAAGACAAAACACTAGGCATGCATGCTATTTTTCTACTTGAGGGTTAGAGATTAAGCATAAATCAAATAAAACATATATAACTCATGCATTGAGAGGAAAAAGATAGCAAAGAAACTCTGCCCAATTGTCGAATCCATTTGTCCCAACCCTTTAGCCTT